>SDVV010016890.1:0-14120 GCA_016164225.1 Gammarus roeselii | reverse complement strand
TACATATATATATACATATACATGTAATGCATACCTATTGCGTACAAGGGACGCTATTCTCGTTAAAGGTGGTCTGTAATAGCGCGTCCGTCGTTTGGAATGGATGGATGCTTATTCATTTTATTGATCATTAACACTTTATTTAAGTATTTTAGTGTTCCTTATTTCATCGGCACTATTATTTATCTGTGCCTTTTTTCAATGTGATAAATTATGCATTGGTTATTATATATCGAGGCTGGTTGAGACTAGGTGACCCGAGGAATGGGGGGTACTCGTGGGACCCGTGGAGCTCGGGAGACCCGGGGGTTTCGGGATACCAGGGTATTTGGAAGACCAGGAAAATTGGGGGGGACCCCCTTGGACCCTTCTGAGGCTATTTGGGACTTCTTTGAGACCCTTTGGGACCCTCTTGAGAAATATTGGGAATCTCTTGCGGCCCCTCTGAAATCTGGGACCCATGTTTTCCTCTCTCCACGCTGTAAAACCTATACACAGAAAAATATTAGTATGTGAAATGCTTGACTAGAACAATTAGCTATTACAGTCCACGGATTACTGGCACAGAGGGGGAGAGTTGCGTCGAGGCTGGTCGAGGCGCGTTGAGATCAGTCGGAACACGTTGAGGCGAGTCGAGTTGGGTGCGACGAGTCGAGACCAGCCAAAATTATTCGAAACGCGCCGAGATGAGCTTAGACGAGAGGACTCGAGAGACCCGGGAGCTCGAGGTACCCGGGGGACTTGGGTTACTCTCCGGGACTCATCGGGCTCGTTTGGGACCCGAGAAACCTTTGACCCCCTTCCCCCCCCCCACTGCTTCCATCCTGAAATGCTGGAGTAGACAAATTACTCATTATAGTCCACAGGAATACCGGCTCAGAGGGGAGAGCCGCGTCAAGGCTGGTCGAGGTGCGTCGAGATCAGTCGAAACATGTAGAAAAAAACAAGTCAGTTGGGCGCGACGAGTCGAGACTGGCCAAAATGAGTCGAGACGAGCCGAGAAGAGCTGAAACGAGGGGAGTCGATTGACCCGGGAAGCTTGGGGGACCCGGGGGACTTACGTTATCCTCCGGGACCTGTCGGGCTCTATTGGGACCCGAGGAACCTCTGTCCTCCACCCTAACCCCATAAACAATAAGGGTGATGTCAATAATATGAGCAGTTTTTCCACCATGATGAACCGGCCCTTTCTTTCCTTTTCACGATCCACAATTTTGTCATCTGAAATAATGCCAATGTATTTGTGCGAGAGTTCCTGTTTTTGATTTTGTGGAAACGTGACTTTCAGTCCGTGCTCGCTCACCATAGGTAGTTTCTGTTGTTGACCTGTACCGCGTAATTATAAACCTTGGCGTGCGTTGCGATTGGAGTTGATCTGATCCGTGAAGCCTTGAACCTTGTACCAATTTCTACGATACTATCTGAGCTCACTTGCGTGCGTACATATTACTCTTGAGGCTCTGAGGGGTTGAAGGCGGGGATTCGTTTCATCTGACTCTTTATTTTACCTGAATACACGAATTGTACTGTAACTGAACTAAACCGCGTAGCTGTAAACATAGTGTTGCGTTGCTGTCGGAGCTCACTTTGTCCGTGTAGCTGTAAACCTTGTACCAATCTCGACGATGCTACCTGTACGCACTGACGTGTACATTACTCTTGAAGTTCTGAATAATTGAACGCGGAGATCCGTTTCGTCAAAATATTTTTCTTGTGCGAAATAGCGCGCGTCTGACACGACTGAAATTTTCAAAATGTTCTAACTTCGACAATGTTGTTTTCCTTGCACGCCGAGGCTTGCGAGCCTACTAAAATCCATGATCGTCGAGCCCTAACGGGGAGCCTGTTATCACTCACGTTGAGTTTCCATACACCTTCGATGTATGGAAACTCTTCATCTTGGCTTGGTCTCACGGCGTAGGATATCTCACGAGAATGGAAAAGCTATTCACTGGTGAGTTATATTCATTTTCACTGCTCTGCTAGAGCGAGAGAATAGAAATATTTATATTTGGAGAATAGGTGGCGGGTGCTTTTTTGTATGAATGTCTCACTTTCATTAAACATTTAGGCTCGTTTTCACCTGCGCCAGTCTCTTCATAATAAGCATAATTTATGGTTGTATATGCTTGCTGTCACGCATATTGTAATAAACATGAAGTCGTAAGCTGACACGAATTTCGCATTAGACCCCACTTCCAAAGTTTTAAAAACCTGACTTGAACAAATATGGCTGATTTTTTTCCCATTGCACCCGGTGCGCACTACGTCGAGATTGTGGAGGAGGTCATTCTTCCATCTGCTCGGGCGATGACTGACCCGCTTCAGAGCCGATATTGTTTTTTAAGAACAATTGCACTCCCTGTGCACAAGTGTCGAGCGGTGGATAGGTGGTTCCATAAGCCTTGTGAGTTGGTAACATTGTTATGTACTTCTCGTTCTCTTGATCTCGACCCCATGTACAATCTATGGGTTAGCATCTTGAACAAATGGATTCATGATTTTGAGAGAACTACAGATGCTCTGGAGCGTAATTCCCGTGCAGTTAAGGGGAAGCTCCGCCGGTGTCCAACGTAGTGCGGAAAGTTGGTCTGTTCCATGCCTGACCGCATTCGGGTCTGCAGATGCTCAAGACCCGTACACTATATTTTGATGGCGTGTACAATAGATGAATCCGATTCATGTTCTGGTACCCATGCAATATTTTCTAGGATACCAATTTCTTGGAAGCAATATTCGATCACATATACCATCTCGTTAAAATCAATAATAATGGTGGCCGAGGCAACGTGGTACACGTAGTGGCCCATTGAATTAGTAACTAAATAATTGGCTAGGTTATAACCCCGGAAATAATTTCCCAATAGTTCAAAAGAGTTCAACATGGGTGAAGTTGTCTGAACAATGTGAATCTATCATTTTCAAACAATAACGCTTCGTCGGCTGAATCGTGGAGATATTGGCTATAATTTTTCGTCATAGCATTCCTCAGCATTAATGCATATCATTGCTGATTGTGATAAATTGTAATCAATATAAAAAATCTTTAACGGTAACAGCCAAGTCGGCATAACAGTCGCATCATAAATAGCATTGACTACACTACTTCGAGAGCTGCCCAAACTGAATTCTAATTTTTTGGACAGTACAATTTGTTCAGTGTTATTACTATTTAATCGTTATATTTCTGATGGGTTAGATGAGGGATTGATTGTATCATTCCAGTTATAAGGTAAACAAAAGTCCATGACATTCGAATTAATTGACTACCAAGGGGGATCATATCTTTAATTTAAACAAAAGTTTCTCAATTGACAGGGCAGTGTATTGAATAATGAATCAATTCTTCAGCTTGGTTCCAAACATAGTTCAGATGTAGATACAGACGCAATGTCAAATGCCAAAGAAGGAGAGTAGCCGACGGCAAGGTACAGCACATGCACTCCTCTTACGCACTCACACACAAAGCAGAAGCTAGCGGTTCTGGGTTGATGGGTCATGCCAGAACTCCGCAACGCACACTTTAAGTCAGGAGTGAGGTTCAAGATCAGCATCAGCAGCAGGGCATGGCAGCTTTCCCTGGTTTACTTATGCTGCAATCATTTTTGCTGGATCCACCTTGTTCTAAGTCCTTCTGGTTCGCTCTCTAGACGGCAAAGAAAGGAGCGTCAGAACTCCTTGCCTTACAAGCATTTTTTACTATAGTCTACACATTAAATGAGCTAGATACCTCCCTTTTCCAGTCTCATCTCCCCAAAGTCTGCATCACGCCATCCATCTACTCAAAATTCGGATGACTTCCACTAATACGTCCCCTCATCTCCGCGTTCATATTTTTCACACAAATCTCCCATCATCAATAACCACCCACGGTTTGAACCACCTCAGAGCAGGGGGATTAATTCCCTTATTGTATTACCTTCGTTATGAACTCGCATCCCTTGTTTTAACACCCGCCCGAATTGCATGCACCGCACATAGTATTAGTGCTTCGTAACACCGCATCCATCAACGCCTACCCACCTATTCCAGTATCAACATTACCCCGGCTTTGCTCTCTCACACAGTCATGTTTCTACTCCAACGCCTGCTTCAACTTCTTAGCTCCGCTTGCCACTTTCAGTTCACTCAGTTTCCCAACCTCCCCCACTCTGTTGTTCCCTTCCATCTATGCTACCGATCTCAATGCTCGGTATATTTGAAGATGCTCCGACATCCCCCCCCCTTTCCTCTCCCCTCTCAGCACTCGCAGATGCATTAGCCTCCCCAAAACTCTCTTCGAAATCAACGCGGAATCCTTCAACGCTATATCCACCAAAGAAGCACTGGCAATGTTGACCAATTTGCACTTGACTATACCTCGTTTCTTCAGCAAACGTTATAACCGTAACGAAATTAGAACATTTTAATATTTATTAACTGGAACAATAAGCAATTTCCGAGATTTTGTCATATACGATTATTTAATCAATGAAAAGTAGAACGAAGAGAAATTACTGTGAACTGTTATTAGAAAAATTTAGAGCTTCCAAACATTTGCAGTGCAGGAATTTCAATTTTGTCAATCTGAATTCCGGATGGGGAATAGGTCGTAGAATAAATTGCATTGCCAATCAATTGGGCTATGGTAAGGACTGTCGACGGGAAACTTGACAACTCGCTGAGACCTTATTGAAAAAAATGAGAGATATTTCTGAAACGAAGACAATTTGAAAAATTATCATGGCCAGGGAAACAGTCGTAGAGAAATGGATATCACAGCACGAATGGGGACAAATATGAACAAATATAGTTATATAAGTTTAGAGGTTGCGGTGATTGTCATTGTTTTAGAGTCAAACATATTTGCTACCTGAATTTTGTTTATTTTGATCAAAGTTTGTTTGGTTTTGGAAGCTAAGGAAATAGTCGCAGAAAATTGAAACCATGCCACTTCATTTTATATTATTACTGGCTGATTGTGTTGAAATTTCTGAATCACTGACACCTCATTCAAAATCACGAGACCTGGATGAGACTTGCAACGTTGAAATTTTAGTTATTGAGAGCGATATTCCAAATTATGTCAAGACCAGGGAAATAGTCGCCAAAGGCTGAAATTTGGAACAGGAAAAAGGATAGTTGTAGACTATAGTCAGAAAAATAGAGATCTCCCAGGCCTGCGGATTGTAGGAATTTTGGATTTTGTGAACAAACCCGTATTAGGTTTTTTTTTGGCAAAGTGATAAGTTCTGAAAGATGGAGAAATAGTTCAATATCGTGCGATGAGTGTTTTGTATATGCGTCAGTTCGAAAAACACCTTGCTGATAGCTTCACTGTCTGACGCGGCAGTTTTTTAAAAGAATTTTAATTGGTTATTTTAACTTATAAACCAACTTTCAACTGGTTCCTACACATACTGATATTTGTTTCCTACAAAAGTTAGTGAATGAACACGGCAAAATTATTTAACTGCTTCGTTTTCATTCCCCCAGAGAAGCACTATTCTCTCCTTCCCTCGACCGCGGCCGTGCTGCCCATCCTTAATCACCTTGTCTGCGCCGTAAACCGCTCGAGCCCTCCTCGTAAAGCTCCCTCATAATGCCTTAATATTATAATGACGACATACTGATACACGCTCTTCCTCTCTTGTTGTTGTACAGTGAGTGATGTCAAGGGAGGTACAAATTACGGGCCTCGATTCTATTTTGTGGGGCACTATTTAATTGCACGCTTAACATGAGCGTGCAGATATTTTTTCTGTGTTTTCTTAACCCTGGTCGCGTGGTTAAATAAATTTTACACGCATAACGTAAGTTTACATTTATTATTAAATATAAGCGCAAGGGATGATTCGTAAGAAATGCTCGTTAATCCGTTGTAACTGCTATTGAACATGGGGAACAAAAATATAAATTGAGGCACGCGGATGATTGATGACTGCGGGCAAGAAACTTTATATGCAAAGGAATTCATCACAAACGACAACAGTATATGCATGTTTGAAACGTCCCTGATAGCTATCAATTGTAAAGAATATCAGTTATTTTACTACGCGACTCTGCGTGGTCTGAAGACCTTCCATGGAATTATTACGTGTTAAGTTAACGAGAAATATCCCACTGTGAAGTTGGTACTTGATTGCGATGTTATGCCGGCATTGTATACAGGACTCATTTCTACTTCAAGCTTTAGTGATCTCTTCCTTAGTAAGGCACATGAATTGCTGATAAATTAAAATCACAATGTAATGTTAAAGACACTCTCAACGATATGCAGTGTTGAAAGATACAACGTTTTTCGCGAGAAAACTAATCTGTGTTGAATTTATATGATGAAAAGAGTCGCATTTATCCGTTTGTATTTCGGTCCATCTGTCTATCAGTCACGCTCCATCAGAAATAAGGGTGACGAAAATTAGAACAATAGAGTAAAAATTTGGAACAAAATATCCCAAACACGATGTTACTTGGAATGTTTACAAGAAAAAATAAATAATAGTCGTTTAAACAACTTATCTAACTTAGTAGGGCTGGTTCTTGTCAATTTCAATTAAATAACTCTTTATAAAAATCAAAGAAAATACTGGTTCCATTGTTCGGAGGGAAGGTACGTGAAACGGGAGGCGATGATTGAATTTCGCCCATTATTTATTATATTTTCTAGATGTGTGATGATGACCTGTCTTGGTATTTTTTTACTCTTCCGGTAAATGATGTAGAGCTACGCCACTAGAAATACAAAAAAAATCATTTAGATGAAACATGGCAAGGAGAAATCTACAAGAAATTAGTTCATTTCGGAATATTGACACGGCAAGATTAAACACGAGAGGTTCAAGGGGACATTGCACTGTCCTTAGAAGACTACTTCGTTCGATGAACTATTTCTTTTCATGCGCTTCAATTCAGTCTCGTCAAAAGCTGTAAATAATTGAATATATTCACTTCCTGACTCAACATTTTTGAAAAAAAATATGGAATAGCAGTGAGTAGCTATGTCTCGATTTTGATTATCAGCTATTTTTCATAAACAATTCCAATCGAAATTCTTTCATTTTCCTTCACATACACTTAATCATATTTAGTCGTTGATGAGTAAGGTGGCTTACCAAAATCCAGCGTTTTAGGGCACAACAAAGTCACAAGTTTAACTTCACTCATTTCTCTCATAACAGATCATAGAAATGTCTTGCAATTGATATTGATTGACTGACTATATTAACATAATGGGTGTAAACTTCCTACCAGTCACATCAAGGTTTTGAAGTTTTGTGCACACCGTCACTTTTAACTTGTGTCAAGCATTTTGCAAAGAATATATTCGGGAATTTTTGCAAAGGTGCTCGAACCATCTTTCTGGTCACTTTTTTGATTTGGAGTAAACGGTCGCGAAATGGGTAAACGAGGCTTCTTGTGTCCTTTCTTGATCGATGTTTGTTATCAAAGTTACAGAACCTGCCGGTCAAACACAGGTCGTTCGAAAAAATTGTTTTATATCTTATATGTGCTGTGTGTGTACCGGCAAGCGTATGATGAGGGTTACATTTGAATAGACTGACCAGTATGGGGAAGGGGTGCGCAAACGTTTTGTTCTGGAGAAGTCGGTCAAAATCTACGATATCAGAGCACATAATTTCCCATCGCTTCCGAGACTGCACAGTTGATGTTATCTTATCCGGTGATTTTGAGATGAGATATTGGAAAATTGTATGGATTTGTTCCATGCATAGTAACTGTGTACTTATTTTGTATTGGTATATATTGTGTCGGTATATTGTATGTGTTTGGTACCGGACTGCGACTGGTTGCGGTAGGGCGGCACGATATGTGATTGATGATAACATTTCTCGACCCAGCTTGCAATGATTGGCAATTGACGCTATCATGTGATATTTAGCGAATAGGAGGCTTCCAAACTCTGCTTTGTTAGTGCTACCAAGTAGAGAATATAGGTGGATGTGGGGATAAATGTCGGTGTGGATTTTCTGGGTAAGGGGATTTCGTGTGATGTGAATTCAGGGATAAATGGAAAACCTCTTTGGTTGAATGATACATACGTATTATTATAATGGATAAATTCCATATTCCCTGCATGGCATTTGGAATAATACTATTGATGATTACAATAGGTGTGTCGCGGATTTCAATGACTATTTTCACTGTGACTGAAGCATTTTCATACGGTTTGTTTCCTCTTTGTAGGATTTCACTATAGGATTTTGATTTTCATAACATTTTTTTACGTTGGGTGCTGGATTGGTTCTCGCATATTTATGGAAGGATATCTCATACGTTTTGTTTTTTTGTTGATGTAGGGTAATGTGTTTATAAAGAAATCATTTTGTTTATTATGACTGAAGCATTTTTTATCAAGTTTGTTTGTATTTTGTTTGTATACTGCCTATATTATCGTAGTATTTTGTATACTTAGTTGCCGTAAATTGATTTTCACGTCATGTCAGGTTTCCTGAGGGTTGTGATTTTCATGAGATTAGTTCACTCTATTTGGTGTGGGAGTTTAGTCATTGATGTCAGTTCCACATTTGTTAAGTTATTTTGTGGGATTTTGGACTTCATTGTAGCCAGTTGGAATAGTTATATTTCATTATGGATGGAAAATTTTAGTAGACACGTGTCTTTATCAGATGGGGTTTTACTACAGGATTACGATTTTCTATAGGAATATTTCGGTACATTGGTTGTAGTGTTAGGAGTGTTTGCAATATTTTCGTGTTGATGTAGGATTTAGTCCTGTTTATTATTGGTTTAGTATAAAAATAGTCCTCCACTGAGAATGTTAGTGTAGTATTTTGCATGTTTTAATGAAGCATGAGTTAGTTATGTAGATTGGGTACACGTCCTGTTAGGTTATATGTGTTAGATATTGGATAATTATTTTATTTATGATGAGCCTTATCTCGAATCTTTTGTTATTTATCTTAGATATATTCGTTGCTAGATTGCAGTGTTTGTGTTGTTATGGGATGTTGGTCTGTATTCGTTTGACTTAGGAGAAAAATGATCGTCACATTGTGCGCTTTCACGGAAGGATTATGATTTTTAATTTGGTTATTTCCGTTTATTTATATCGTTTTTAGGTGTTCCTAGGCTGTTCCTGTTACATAATTTTTTATACGAAGGAAAGTTTATTCGCGTTGCTTGATTAGTTGAGTAGGTTTATGTGTCGGTAGAGCGTTTAGAAGGTTATTTTTGATTGTGACTGCGACATTTTCGAAGGGTTTGTTTGTTATTTGTAGAGTTTCATTGTACGAGTAAGATTTTCTAAGTATTACTAATGTTTATTCGTTGTACGAGTTAACTAAGTATATCGGTTGCACGTTTTGTTAGGTGATTTACGTTTAAATATTTGCTACGTTTTTATATGGATATGGAAAGCTATCTTGTGTGTCCAGCTCATTTTAAATGAAGGTTATGTCATGGTGCAGCAAAATTTTTTGTAATACGAGTATATTTATAGGGCTTTTACGTTCTTTGGAGGGTTCCCCCATACGAATAAGATTTCTATTTTTTTCCGTTTCTTTGTTCATGTCGTAGAAATTATTGGTTGATCCATGTGTTGATATAGAATCCAGTTCTATATCAACACATGGTGCTGGCTATTATGTAGGATTATTAAAATTTATTTCCCTTAAGAATTCGTTATGTTTATCGGTTTCAAGTCATGTTACGTAATTTATGTTGGGAATTATATTGTATTTTTTAGTGTGGACATGGAACCGTCTCGCGAATTTCTTGTATCTATTGCTGGTTTAGTCGTTGGTGGATTGTAGTGTAAAAAATTCTTGGTTGTGTTAGATCTTGTTCCCTATATTTAACTCTCTTGCGGCGCTCAGCTCCGCTAGCGGCTGTTGTCGAAGCCGCTGCACTATTATTAAGGTGAGTCTACGCAAAAGTGTCGACGCACGTGCTGTCCCAGCAGAGACTCTTGCCATTTCAAAAAAGGTATGTAGTGATGCCGTCTGGGCGCTGGCCATCTCCTCTATCAGTACCAACAAGCTCAAGCAAGCATGGTATGCTTGCCGTCTGCAAAGCCCTCTTCTCAATGTCATTCAGAGCTGCGTGTTTCGGATGACGACCATCACTGTAGCGGCATGACAGGTCATGCAGACCCTCTCATCAACCCGACCCTCGCACCGACAGGTGTGCGGTTCACAAATGACCGCTCCAAGACGGAGAGCGACAGACACCCGGAGAGTGTCTGGGTCCAGCTGAGTACCGATTGATGGCACCGGAACGGCGTGCAGCTAAAGACCAGATTCCCTTCTGAAGGCTGCCTTCAGGCGCGCCACCCCCACTTGATCTGCTCCACTTAACGATGCATTGAACATGCCTCAGCAAGCGGCAGGTTCCAAGCCTTCTGCTTGAACTTGAACTCCACCTCCGGTTGGATTGATCTGGTCCCCTCACGCTCCACGCAGCAATTGCTCCTTGTAGCTCACCTGCTTCAGCCAAACCGTTTACACGGGAAAGAACGGCTTCCGCAATGTTACTCGCTGAGTGCATGGAGGAAATGAAGGCCGGCAGAGCAATATCTGCCGCTCTTCTTATTCCAAGTCCCCCAATTTAAACTGGGAGAGTGGCTTGGGTGTAGGAAGTCCCATCAATTGAATCAATTGTTATGTGTTTTAGAGTCTGATATTCACCAAATTTCCTTCGCTCTCTCTCTCTCACCATGTGCCTGAACCATCTCAGAAATCCACTCTGTCCTCAAACTTCTTCACCATCCCTATTCTAATTCGAACCACGTCGTTATTGATTTTATCTCTCAGCGTCATTCCGGCAATGCCCCTCAAATATTTTATCTCGAAAATCTTCTACCTTGTTCTATTCCTGCTTTCACCCCTCCAATCACAGCTCAAGGCTCAGCCCCGTAGAGCTTAGTTGGGGTAAATACATCCTCATACAACCGTTCTTTTGCTTCCATGCCCAACGTCCTACAGCACATTATACTCATATGTGCACCCAACATTTCACACCCCTTCTTTACTCGGGGATTTCAACTCCGTTTCCACAAATTCAGTCTTCTCTACATGAGAACACATGTACATAAAACACTGAACTTCCACCAATAACTCTCCATTTAGGAGGCTACTACTTCTGCTCGCATCGATATTCCCTGAACCGCTCATTATTTTACTTCTACCCACTTTAGCTCGCAGCTTCCTCCTTTCACTTTCCCTATCAAACACCGACACTAGCTTACACTTCTCATCCGAATCCCCAACGGGTGCCGCATAATTCGCAAACAGTAACTGACTTGACAGGCAACTTCGCTCAGAAGCTCCCGTCAGCTCTAAGCCTTGACCTATTACACTCGCGGTCACCTTTCCTGACAACTCTATCCGTGTAGAGATTTACCTACAGGGAGACATATAACGCAACTTTGTCTCATTCCCTCCGTCACTACGAACCAAGCACTCACCTTGCTCCCCACTCGGACACATGCTCTGCAACCAACATTGAAAATCTGAACTGCTTACAAGAAACTTCCGCTCCCTCAATACAAACACAGAACTTTCTACAGCAACGTGCTGTCGACCCTATCATAAATCTTTTTCAGATTCACGAAGGCCCTTAACACATCCCTTTCCTTCGCAAGATATTCCTCACAAACTTGTCTCACTGCAAAATGTGACCGACACACCATCTAACACTTCTGAAGCCACACTGTTCCTCGTCAATCGCACCATCCTTACTGTCTCTTATTCTCTTAAACATCACTCTACCGTTGTATGAGGAAGGGAGATGTAGTAAAGACAACACATGACAACTGATACTTTTCGAATTTCAACTCTCAATTTCATCTCATTTTCCCTTATAGAGTGGATCAATGCAAGCACTGCGCCAGTCAATCGGCACCACGCATGACACAGAGAACAATTTCAGTAGCCTCACCAGCCTTTCGAATAACGTTACTCCACCCCTCTTCCCGCACTCAGTCATAATGCCGTCCAAACCAGGGGCTTTTCCTTCTTTTACTGCCGCCTCCTGCACCTCTTCCTAAGTAATGGCCGCCCGCAACAAGTCTCGAAAATTTCTTTATTTCATCTATGCGTTCTAATAAACAAACCTTATTTGAATGAATCAGTTCACTTATTTGTAATTTTTTTTTTCATATTGTGTTCTAAAGTTCCGTATGGGAAAATGATTCAGTTTCCAAGCAGTATTATTTCTGTTAGTAAAAAATCAATTATTTTCATTAAAATTCATCAGGAGCAGACTATTGTTTTGTCGTGAATTTGTTACAACATCAACGAACTGTATGATGGAAATATTTCCTTCGTGTACCGCTCTTGGTGATCCTGAAAATGATGACCGTTTCAAAATGCATTTCAGTCAACTGGATTCCAATGGAATGGCGCGAATTTCGTTCGTTGTAATAACTCATTTCTATAGTTACATTTTGGTGCCTGAAAAACATACTTTATCGCCACTGTAATCCCATCCTTGTCAGACAAGAATAATGCTAAGAACTCATTTGAAAAGATATCGTTCCTATTCTATTACAATTTCCAGGCTCCCTCCTAGTCGATATGGCGAACGGAGGGAGAAGAGGCCCCCGCTATTCTGAAACAATTGCTATTGTAGCTAAATGTTCGTGGTTGTAATTTGCATGAAACAACGAGGAGAGAGTTAAACGAGATGATTGTGACTTAGAAAGTTGATGGATTGGCGCTTAGTGAGACAAAGATGAGAGGTAGTTGTGAAAGGGAGTCGAGCTCGGTAGATGGTTGAGCACTAGGTGTGGTGTTGTTATTGATTGATCGGATAACCAATAGAGTTGCGGAGCGGAAAAAAATGTCCTCTATATTGGCGTGGAGGAAGGTTTTGTAAGTTTAAAAAAAAGCATTTGGGCGTGCGAACTGAACCTGAGCGAGCAGATTGAGGAGGAAAGGGACATTTTTGGATCAGTCTGAGTGAGTGAATCGAATTTTTTGGAGATCAATACAACGTGGTGGTACTAGGGAACCCAAATGCGAGAATTGAGATGCCGTGGCGGAGAACGTGTTCAAGAAATGGGATGTCTACAAGAACACATGCGTAAAGAAGGCCAATGGTGCAGTGGTGAGTAGAACGCTGATACATTTTGTGTCGATTTGAGGAGGGTGGTGGGGAGCCTGTAGGATCTGCGGGTGTTGAGAGAAGAGGAAGGAAGAATGTTTGATCATCTTCTGGTGAAAGGAATATTCAGAGGGGAGCAGAGGGGGAAGGTTGCAAAAGAGCGAGAGGATGAAGATGAGTTGTAAAAGAAAATGATTTGAATGCGGCTAACAAAGCTGATTAGTTCGAACATGCATTCATTGACGATAGAATTTGCAAGACATGGTTTGAGGGCAAGGCATGGGGAGTACAAAAGAAGAATTATTATTATTATTATTACATCTTTTTTATTTCCATCGTCTAGCAATGGGTTTTCGATACTTAGGTCTAACACATCAAACTTATTTTTTAAAATGCCGTATTTGAATTAGCGAAGCGAGAAATAAAAATGAATTTGTGACAGCACGTCTCCTGTCGGCGGCCGATTTGTAGCTACTTCGTGTTGCAAAGCAGTTTTCACAATATGTGCTATATTTTTAAGTGAGAAACTCATGGGCATGGGATTGATAAATCCAAAATTAATGAAAACATCGCAGCTCATCTCTAGTTGGCGGTTGGTTTGTCCTTCATGGAATCGAATGAAATACACAATATACCATTAAATAAATACCAACACCTATATATTCCTACTAATATACATATACATGCACGTACATATATATACAAATACATATATATGTACACATACAATTACGCACATATACGCGTACATACCTACATACATATACGGACGGCAATCAGTATAATTCAGTGGGGGAGTACAAAACTTAGATGGACGGAGTTCTCCAAGAGAAGAATAGAGAACAATGTTACCTTTTATGATGGCGATTGCAACTTAAAAATGGTAAGGTGATTGGTATAATTCATTAATTTATCTATATTTGTATTGAAATTACTTCTGTGAGAGAGCGGCTACATATTATTCATCGACAGACAGAGCACACTTTGAAAGGATTGAGACATTGAAATAGATGAGATGTTAGTCAACAGCAAGGGTAATTCGCAGGGGCAATTGT
>SDVV010016889.1:0-14121 GCA_016164225.1 Gammarus roeselii | reverse complement strand
CGGATTTGAACAGGGATAGGGGAGAAGTAAGAGGACAGAGTAGATTGACGTGTTCTGAGAGGGTTCGGGCACGTACTTAGGATGGATGATGGGAGATTGTTGGAAAGGGTGAGGAAGCGGAGGTGAGATGACGTAGGCCTAGAGCTAAACCAAGGTCTTGGTGGATGGATAGCGTGAAGAAGCGTGATGAAATAGACACATAAGTAGGATGTAACAAGAGAGCTGCAATGAATAGGTGTAAGTGGTTGTAAATAGATCTGTTTTAACTCCGCCCTGATTTGTTTTCTTGCCCTTGGCGACGCGTTGAGAAACGGGATGGTCGTGGGCAGTCGCGGTCACTGAAACGCAACAGGGGTAAACAGATTTCGCTTTCGGGCCTGGCTTCTGATGCTGACATCAGACCGCACTCCTGTTTTGGAGAGTGTGTTGAGGGGTCTTCTGGCTGTGTCTTTTAGCGCATGAAGGGTAATTTCGATTGAGCGTGGGCCCGTGAGAAGAGTGTGAGGTGAGGCTTGCCGTCGGCCTCCCCACCTTCTTGGGGGATTCAACCTTGTGTCTGTATCTGTTTGAATGTATCAGTTCACATCGTTCATGGCTAAAATGTAGCGTGTGTTAGAGTATTACAATGAGTCTTATGATTGTCATGTCGCCGGTGGCCCAACGGCTTTGACAGTACGACCGTGTGAACAATTGTTGTTCATGCATAGCCCCAGCTTCTCTTTCCGTGGAGAAGCGACGATCAGCACCCTGCCAAAAAGCCCCCATTTCTCACTGACATGTGCATGTATAAAATTTATTGAACAGTGCAATCCCATATTGTAAGTTCACATTCCTGTTTAAAATTGATGCTATGTTGCAGCCGCTACCATTCATCATGCACCGGTGTTAGTTTGTCATTGAATCTACCGTGTGCGATGGCAGAACACGACTTCATGACGAATACCCTGGCCCCTTCGGCACGGGTTTGATAGGGCGTCCTCCAGTCTAAGTTGGTATGACTTGTGGATCGTGTGCTGCCCGCACTGCAGCTTCGACAGGTGAACCCCGTCACCCACCCCCCTCCCCCTTTGGGTGGTTCTGGACGACCGTTTTAACTTTATGATCAACCAACACGCGAGCTGGAAAATTAGCCGGCATCTGTTTATGCATAACTGTGTTATCTGTAGGTTGTAGGTTTGACGTGTGTTCAGAATGCGGCGGCAGGACGAACGGGTGCATAATTTTGTCAAATACATTGTGTCTCCCTCATATCAAAATGATGTGTGTCATTGTAATGATGATTATAATGACGATTGTGTGATGAAAGTATTGTCCTCCGAATATCAGTAGATGGAGATATTGGGTTTTGTTGGAGTGGGCAGGTCGTGCAAGAAAGTGTTCAAGAGCGAATGGGAAATAACGCATCCAACGTTCATCGACGGAGACAATGACTGCCAAGCTGATCAGCAAACATGATGTCCAGCCCTCGGAGGTGTCTGGAACACAACCCCAACAAAACTCCTTGAACTCCAATTGTTTACGTTGTCGTCGCATGGCCTCAACGTGGTTGCTGACTGTGATCTGAATCTGTCGCAATATTATGTTATGTGAGACCACTTACAATGATGGGGACCACCTTACAATGATGGGGAAATAATCTTGGAAGTGTTTCTCATGATTTCGTCATATACATCGATATTGATCTGGAAAATTACCAAACACGACGTAACTTAACTGTGATATTCATGAGTTACAGGTTTTTGTTAGTATGCGGATCCGTGTTCATTTAAAAATAACAATATCGACAATAACAACAACGACAATGAATTATTGATCATTTCCGAAAATTATTTTGTCATAGTTCAATATCATGTCATGAAACTTTGCCTCGGGTACTTTAATATTCATTAAATTCATCAGGTACAGCGAAGAACTGTGTGTCTTTGCTTATTTTTATTTCGAAAGTTTTGATTTTTAAATTTTTAGCGGCTGAGCTCAGAGTACCTATTATATGGTCGAAAATATTTATTACCACAGACTGCGGAAATTGTGGATACCTTCACGATTGCACATAACGCCTACTCCAAGATTGTTTCCAAGAAACTCACCATGCGTATCTTCATACAAGGCTGCTCTCGGGTCCGACACTGGCTTGTTACTGCCCAGAATAAAGTGCCATAGCTGAGGGTCATTCGGTCATATAAAACGGAATTGTCGCTTAAATTCTTTGCTCCACGAATAAACCAAGTATTAAAGCATTGAGTGTGAGTTTGACGCTTAACATTTCGTTTCTTCAGAAAAGTTATGTAGTGGTACTGTGAAATTAACATAGATATCCTCAATATCAAGATAGACCGGTCGCAGTGCGATCACTGTTGCTGTGTTTTCTACTTCGTGCCGGTTTTGCTAATGCCAGCAATAAATTGTGTATTTCCTGTCAAATGATATGTTAAATGTTCTTGTATCTGAGGTTGGGAAGAAGTAGTAAGAGCTAAAATAAACTCCTCTTTGTCCATGTTGGTAATGTCCTCGATGTGTCCCTCGTATCTGAAAAGTTGACTATCGTCCGTAACACAATTTGCCGCTTATGATGACGGGTCGTTCACAAGATTACGACGCGTTCAGCCGCATCTAACCTTGCCCATGCGTAGTTTCTTCAGACATGGAGACTCCCGATGTTAATTTTCAACAGTTGACAAGTCTGAAGCAGAGTGGTTCATTAATTACTAAAACAATTACGATGCTACTGCTCCTAATTGTATTACAAAAGCTCCTGTTGAATTATATCGATAAACAGTGATTGACAATGATTGATAATAAATATCCATTGACCATACCCAGTTTCGCACAGGCAAAATAGAACGAAAACAAATAATACAATTCGAAATCGATACGGATATCAATACCTGTTATGACAATCACCCATAACTTCAAGATTATCAAATGTTATTATCATGATTAACAAAACTGTTGTCAGAGAATAAGGCAAGTCAACTGAACAACCATATTATTTTTTTAAATGTATTAAGCGCTTCAGCTAAGAGACTGTGATAGCTTCTTCAGGTTTCACTCATTTTGTCAGATTATTGTCCACAAGTAAGTCCACGACTGATTCACGAACGAAAATGAGAATATTTTCAAAGTTTAAACCTTGTTTTCATGTGCCACACAGCACAGGCAATCATCGTAGGCCCATAGTAGGACTCCATCTAGTAAAGGAATGTTGAGAGTATGATGTTTAATCTAGATTACACTTTCACTGCAATATCTTCTTAACTCCATCCCTCTGGTATATTTCTTCCGTGGCAGCAAAGCACATTATGAGCTGCACTGCTAGCAGGTTATTGAGACACATTCATACACTAAATAACATAGTAGTTATATATTTAGGATAGACCTCCATGCAATATTTACATTGATGGTCATTACCTTAGATTGATGCAAGTACGTCATATTGATTAAGTGTATTATATGACAATAAAGAGACATAAGAGGAATAAATGAATGCAGGAGATTAACAATCCACCGGGGACAACTACCTACACCAAGACCAGCAGACCAAGTGAACTTGAATTTATCCGATTGGAAGAGCTCTCTGGATACGTAATTGGGGCTGTAAAGGGGTCGATTGATTTAGTATGCGATTTATGTCAGGAAATTAAACATCGACGCATTTGTTAAGTTAAAAAAACGTGTTATTTTGGTTGAGGATGTGCTGGGTTAGAGCAGCTTAGATTTAAGATTGTAACTGAAGCTGACTCTTGGTGAACGACGTCATTTATGGGCGGATTCGAAATGTAATTGCTTTAGAAAGCGCCTGCTCGTCTTGGTGAGCAGGCGCTTTAGATTCACAGTGAGGCTACTGCCTCACTGTGAATCTACAGTGAGGCAGTTGCCCAACAAGACAGTGAATACAGAGGGCATGCTGCTCAAACAACATACATCATGTGGATTAATATTAGAAGGACATGAATGCCCACTACTTCAATTTCATGTTTTGACTTGTCAACATAGTATGGGGAAACTATTTACTCAAATTCACGATAACCAGGTCTGTTATGGTGAGGACTTTGATCAAATTTAGTGCAAGCAACGATTTAACTTTGAAACTACTCTAATCGAAAACCGCCTAATTTCAGAGTATATATCAGCTGTTCTAAACTGGATCAGATGACTGGAATTGAGAGTAATTCATTAACTTCTAGTAAGAATATAACAGCAAAACAATATATTACCAACACACACACCACAAATTATTATACTACGTTCATAAAATTAGGGTCATTGAAAATATTGAACAATGAAATGATTGGCGAATGAGGAATGATCTCTGATATATGTAAAAAAAATCCGCCCATTTTAGTCCATGGATATTACAACGAACATTTATGTGCCAGTTTTTTCCAAAAAGAAGACTATAGACATAAAAAGTTGTAATGATTGCCTATGATGCAGAGCATAAAACGTGTTGCCCTCTGTCTTTCAAATTCTCCATCTTCCCAAAATGTTGCTCTGGACATAATTGGCCAACATAAGTAAATACTTTAGAGCGTTATTTGTTTATGCCTGGATTCACAATTTGACCAATAACAAACCACTACGAATTTACGCAACAATAATCAAACTATTACATAGCACAATCCCTTAAACTGCACCAATCACTTTCGAAACGATATATTTTATACACTGAAAAATAATGGTATTGTTTGGTCGCAAAATAGCATTACCGAATCATAGCAGAAGCGGTGCCGAATCATTATGAACGGCATCTAACGTCACATTGCCCACGGCCCAACGTCTGTGATCCAGACAAACATAGATTCAGTGCAGGTGCGACGCTTGTAAGACAACGGTGCGGTCAATTCCAACATTCACGTCTAAGCAACGGGGAATTGGTGACGTCTTAAAAAATGTACCCTGTTAGATTTTCAACATGCAGAATTTTTCTGTAGGAATGTTAACGGTGGAAGGTCGATGTTGGGGCGACATTGATGCGACGCCGTCACTCCTTCATTTATCGTACACCGTCGTGTGCCGCAGTCTACTGACGTTGGTCAGTCATTCTAATGCTTGATGGATTATGGTGTACATTAACGGGTTTCCATCACTTTGTGTGGCTTCCGAGTCCTCACGAATCTAACACGACTTATATTTATACAATGTCTTCGTTTATTTCAATTAGAAATTAGCACAACGTAAAATAAATCTTTGATAAATCTTCAAAATGCTCTTTCTACGAATACACATGCAGTTGGATTTTGTTTTATTTATGTCACTGCACTCTGCAGAAAGTAAGAATGACCGGAACACACCGGGCCTTGGCTCGGTGTATTTAATGAATTGCACCAGAGGCTCTGAAGTTGGATGGCATTATGACAGAGACAACTAAGGTTCATTGAAAACATTACTATTGCATTTTCAAATATTGTGTAGCGCCCGGGCATACTACTGAGGGAATCATAGGATGCACCAAAGTAGGAACATAATAGACGAACCATCGAAATCCCCCATCCATGTTTCCACCGTTAAATATAGTCTGGGTTTGGTCGTCCTAACCCACATGAGTGAATCACACTTTACATGTACAAGCAGCAGAGCGCAGAGCTGTCCACGTATTCTCGATCATTGTATCATCAGCAGTATGCTTATGTCAAATGCAATTTGTAATACTGCTTACCAAGACAGAACAAGACAGAACTTGCGAGGCAACGAAGACGACAGAGACTGTCTTCGTTGCCTCGCAACAGCGCCTCATAAGAAAGCAACTGGACGAATCCACTTAACCGAACGTATCGCGTGATCCGTTCCCGTTTAATCCGCATAATAGGCCAGAGCTGAGCTCAAACGAGGCTCCGCAGTTGTAATGTGAAGTCCTGCATAAAAGCGCAATCTCCTCGCCGCGCCGCCGTCTTTCGCCGTTCGTAGTCAAATCCACCGTTGTTGCCGAGACTGTTGATAGTCGCTATAGAAACAGTTCAACAAGAAAATCATCGACTTCCTCTTTGGTAGAGAATTATGTCAAACACGAGATATAATATAAACAGTAGTGTAACTGTGACTGTAGTAGTGACTGTACATGCTTCTTTGCTCCAACCGTAACATACTAGAGAGTTTAACGTAGTCTGCAGACTTCGTCGCGACAGCAATCATAGACCAGGCGCTATCTCCTCTGCACGTCAAGAGGCACCCCACAGTGCCATTAGCAGAACTACGGCCCTGTATCATGCCGAGAATACGTCCCGCCAGCACCTAAGTAGTGAATGTAACGACGAAACGCGGATGTGAAGGAATAAGATAGGGTTTAAGTAGCAATGGGGTAGGGACGGGGAGTCAGCGACGGAATGTGGGCAGTGCGGAGGGTAGCGGAACTGGTTTGGCGCGTGAGTCAGCTAACAGGCGGGGGGAGCGGAAGGAGGGAAGGAAGGGGGAACAGCGGGCTGGAAGCCAGGCTTGTGGCCTAGATTGACAGTTTTTATATTATGAACTTTTTTTTTTGTTGTATTCTAATGTTTATTGTACTTATTTATATTTTTTCTTCTTAAGATGGTTGTATTGGTGTATAATTGGCCACTAACTGTTGCTTGTCATACATATTTATTCGGTTCGGGTTGGAATAGTGTTAGAACAAGTTTATGGAGGGGTGAGGCGTTGGGATCCCCTAGGCCAAAAGTTAGATGCGGTTTGGCAAATTAAGTGAGTTTGGTCTTATCAGTTCTTTGTCCTATCAGTTACTTCCGTGGCATGTTTGCTGTGTTTGAGTGAAGGTTCGTTACATATTTATGTCTGGATTATAGTTATATATTTTATCTGTACATATATCTTAGTATTCTTAACTAATTGGGGGGTAAATTTGACTCATTCGGAGGTTGTTTGAAGGGAATTCTTAGCGATTGGACGCTTGGTACCAGCCTGATATGGTCTTTTAGGCATCGTTTTGTGTGTTTTGCATCTATTTATTCCATATGTATGTATTACATATATGAATAGTACGCTTTATTTGTCTGACATTTCGTGGGTTGATGTTTGTTATTTGGGACGCGGTGTTCCAATAGCGAGAGTACCTGAACGATATGGATTTATTGTGAGTTATTATATTGTGTTGTGTATACTTAGTTATATTCGGTTGATTCATGTTGATTGTTTAGTGTTTTTTTGAATTTTGGATAGTTATCTCTTACAGTTATAGGAATTTTAGGATATTTTTGGTTTGCATCGTCGATGTAGTACACTATTTCAGGCAAATTGGTCGGTTATTGTATAATTTTGGTATTTTATATGTCTATATAACATTCTGTTACGATTGAGCCGTGGATACTCTAGTTAAATAAATGTAATTTAACCCTGTTATTGACTTAGTTGGAGAATGATGTCATCAGATTTTGTATATACTATAGCGTGTTTGTGTAAAAGTATTCTACACCATTTACTATAGATTTTAGCGTAGGTTGCTCGCATGTCCTGGTATCTTATTCACGTCAGTTGTTTGGTCAGTCACATGTTTTTTTCTCGTTTGTCACGGTTTTAATGTATGTTCTGGGTATGGTAGAGAATTGATCTTCTTGCTTTGTTATAACTCGAGAGTTTTAGTATATGTCTTTCAGTTATGTATGTTCTCTGTACAGTTTACATCTTCGATTCAGGGTATTGGGTATTCCATATAATATCGGAATATTATGATATATTACGTTTGTATCAACAATGTAGAACATTATTTCAGGTATTATTTAGTTACATGTTGTTTACTTTTAGTGTTTTACATATCATCTTACATTCTGGAACAACGTTTGACGTGGTTATTATAGATATAGAAGATCCCATTTGTTACAAACTCGGTCTTGCTGTTAGGTTATTGTATGTTTATTATATGACCATTCTTCAATGTTTAGGATGAGGTGGAGGTGTCCCATAGGCAATAGCTCGTCGTGTTTACGCCTATTTGTGTAAGTAGACCGATTTACTATTCTGGATGCCAGAGTGTACTACAATTTTTACTGTTAATTAGAGCAGAGAAGAGAATATTACATGGCTATTTTCATAAATGTTGCTGTTGTTGCATGATTTTTCCACGATAATCATAGATGTATGTTTAAGAGGTAAAAGTCCGTACTGCAGCTTTTGGAATTTCCGTCATTGAACCCCAACAAGTGTATAGTGTAACGTTTTAGAAGACGATTCACTGGATGGAGGGGTCCTGGTGTAGAGGTGGCTTACGACCTTTGGTGGTCATTTGGAGTTTGTCCAAGTTTAACGTGATTTTGTAAGTTCTTGTAGACTTCGATCTTATGTCCCATTGGTTTGTGAGAGAGGTTATCCGATAAGCTGTTTTTAGTTGTAGTAGTTTACTTAGGTCATCAGTCAACAGATCCTCAGATTTTCTATGGCCACACTCTTCGAGAGTCATGTTAGCCCCGTTCTTGACCACTATACCTGTGTATAGATTCTTGGTCATGTCCAGGATGGGACTTTGCTCGACGCTGTTCAGAGACGATGGACTAAACAGATGCATGGTATGTATGTCTGAGTTATTGTACCAGGACTGCGTGTTACCTTTAAATTTTGTCATATATCAGTGTAGATTGCTGAGAAGTGACCTAGTGAAGCATCGTAGAATTCGTTGTTATGACACGATGGGCTTTGATTTGTTCTACTAGAGACATAATATCTTGGTTGGTTATGTAATTTGTTATAGATTTGAACAGGTATCGTAGTAAAAATAACATTATTTGCATTAACTCAGTGTTAAATGTCGCATATTTTTGAAATGGCTGTTATGGTATTAGTATATAATTTTAGTCATGAACCAGATCACGGGGGATATTGGGGTAGGATTTATCATCTGGGTTTGGTAGGATACAACGTATATAATAATTAATCATTGCCAGTTAAAGTTGAGTAGAGAATCTTATTTAGCTATATGATTGTTGTGGTTGTATGTTTTAATTGGTTATCATAAGAATATATCTGTATTCGATTTAAATTTTCCTAATTCCATAGAATGTTTGGGTATAAAATACGCTTATTTTGATGTAATGATCCAAAATATTGATATGTTTCATCTCTAGACATTGGATTTGGGTCCGGATCTATGTTGTCTTGGAGACACAATCTACCTGATTTGTGTTGAGTTAGTGTTGCCAATTATGTTTTCAGCTCGCATGTCTTCACAAAACTCTCATTCCCGCATGTTTTTCTTTTCTAAATGTTTGTAAGACGTTTCAGTTGTTTATTTAGAAGTTATTTATCAATTCATGCTTCGTTAAAAGATTGCGTTCCAATTTAAATATCTGACTTATTCGAGCATTCACCAGATTCACTGTAGCATTTTAACTAGAACTCTGTGATGATGGCCGTAATCTTAACCCATCCAAACCTATCTTTAACTAATCTTACAAAGGATTATATATCTTTTACAGTCGTTTATTCGATATGACATGTTTTCTTCATTGATATGATATTTTTTTTTGTTATCAAATCAGTCCACTCCACTCTGAAGTTTTACCAATCTTTAGCAGATTGTGTGCCTACATTTATATCTTTTTTTTTACTTTGTGTGTTACATGCTCAGAAATATCGACTAATTCCAAGTAATGTTAGGTGATCGTTCGTTAGTAGACTAGAATTCCAAACTTTCATGTAAGATTCCCGCATTTGTCAGCGATTTTTATGGGTCTTAACGCGCTAGCAAGTTTTATGTACGGTTTTAATGTTAGAATAAGATTTTCTTGTTGTGTTGGATGTGTTGCTTCAACCATTTTCGTCCAATATAACGAATATTGAATAAATCCACTCCAACATATTTACTACACATATGTGATCTAAGGTCATCAGTGAACAAGATCTATAATATAAACCATGTCTAACGTATATAATTATCGAAATATATATCAGTGTACGACAACACAGATCAAATTTCAATTAATGCAAAAAGGGTTTTCATTCACTGCCAAATACATTATTACCTAGTCAACCTAACAAAACAGTCATCCCAACTAATAGTTATGTATTTTTTATTCAAGCTTGATGCTTATGTATGATATTGATATGTATGAAACTCTCCACTGGGGCTGTATATTTAACATATCATAAAACAGCAGTTTGAATACATTTTATCCAATTTGATCCAGCAAATATCCTTTTGCAAATGCTTAGATTCCAGATTTTTTTTCGATATCTCTGTTATATGTTTGGATGAGACTCAGCAGATGGGATCCATGAAAACTAATGCACTTCAATTTATTAAACTTTTTTAATGTGGAACAGTTCCACCCTATATAGGTTCGAATATCTAGTCATCCTAACCCACTTAACCAATAATTATATATTTTCATTCAAGTTTGATGGTTTTGTATGATATTTAGACATTATTGTGTGCGATGTACATATCAAATCCCCTCCACATGGCTCTATTTCACGTAGCTTTTTTTAATATCACACACCAGGTATACACATATACTTTTACATGCATATACAAGGTCATAAGCCTCACTGTGTTGGCACATGTGTCGACACAATGCATATATACAGGGGGCGTTAGCCTCACTGTTTCGTCACATGTGTCGACACCATGTAGGCATTCACACACATTTTATGCAAAAAGGATTGCCATACACTGCCTGAAGCATTAATACCTAGGTAAACTAACCTAACCTAACCAACTTGACCAAAAATTATGTGTCATCGTTCGAGATTTTTTCCTGCATACATATAATACTTATTTATTGATTTATGATATATTCATATCAAATCTCTCCTCATGGCTCAACATTTTGATCTATCATTTACAGATTTGATATACACTATCAATTTTGATATGGCAAATTTCATCCGTTTTCATATGCAAATTACGTAGTTTGTTTTGATTGTTATACCTTTTTTCATATGATGCTTGGTTTTTACATGTTATTCACACCCATCAAAATCTAACCTAACCTTATGTACGGTATTCAGTCATGGTTATATACATATGAAGCACTCCAAACGACCCTATATATCACTTTAACATCTAGGTTAATTATTTCGTAACCACTCTCAACCCATATTAGTAAGCAGAGAGGACCCATTTTCGAACTTTGATAGTTTGAATGTTACGGGTTTTTCATTTTATTTCTGATTTGACTCAATTCTACATCACTTTATCATGTTATTCACAATCATGAAAACCTAACCTAACCTTATGTACGGTATTCAGTCATTGATATATACATAGGAGGCCCTCCAACCGACTCCAGATATCACTTTAACATACAAGGTTATTTATTTGGTTGTCACTCTCGATCCATATTAGTTAGCAGAGAAGTCCCATTTTCAAACTTGGATGGATTGAATGCTTCAAGTAATTAAAATTTGGATTTAGTTTCATACAAATGGACACATGGTCTCACACTTTTGTATTTTCTAATAATACTTCAACATCTCCACTTGGGCTCTACAAACTTTGACGATTTTCATCTCTGATTTGCATTTTTTCTCCTATAATTTTCATATTCTTGACGATGACGTCGTTTTAAGATCTGATCGGACTCTGATTTAAATCCTACCCATCTGTAACACAACTAGATCATTTACCTCGAGATAGGCTTATGGCATCATTTCACGCCTTGAAACATATTCTTCTCTGATCTAGACGATTCGATGTTACCGTCGACAGACACGATGTTTGCAATTCATTACTTAACCTTTGACTCTAGGATAATGTAAACATTTCATTGAGGAATTACATAGTTTTATTATCATTTATTGGCATTATTTACAAACCTTGCTGGCAACGTCAATGACATCTACCTGTTTTTTTTTATTTGAAACAGCATGGTTCGTACATCCAACCGTACCCATCATCAGTATAATTAATTTTCCTCTCAAAATCCTTCATACACACCATCATATCTTTGATGCGAATACCGAAGGATGTCCCGTTCCCGTGAGTCCATAAATGTATTGCTCCTTCTTCTTGAACATTAGTTATTCGAAACCTCTCTATTTCAAAGTCATTCTGAGCTTCATCATTGAGATTTTTTTTGCATACGATCCAGATTTTCTTTTGTTTATAGGCCTAATTTGTTTGCCACTACCTCAGTTTTTTAACAGTCATTATGATGATTTTCCACTTTGATCATATCAATTTCGAGATTTGCTTTCTCATTTCCCCTAAACTTTGTTACATACGCCTGTAACGCGTCGACATCAGTTACCCAAAGCCGACTTCCTTTTTCTTGCATCCATATATGAAAGATATCTCCCGCTCCTTTGATTCTTGTTTTACCCATTCTGAGATAACTGATATTTTCAACCCTTGTCAATATTTGTTCGATCCGACTCATATCATCTTTGGAGATATCTTCTTCCAACACTTGTAAACAAATTTTTGGGATATGATTTTTTTTTCTATGACAGAACGTGTGTCACCGCTTGATCTCAACGTAACACTATTATAAGTTGATTACAGCTTTTTTTTTCGCAAAACATTAGGCCTAACATTGCTCGCCTAGGTCATCAACTGTGCATGTATGTAAGTGTATAGGGCTTGTGTACGTATGTGAATGTTTATGTTCCAGCGTATGTACGTTTTACATGAGTTAAAAATGTATAACAATGAATTTTAAATTCAAAATTTAAATAAAATTTCACATTTTCAAAGGATGACAGACCCACGTCGGTCTACTGAAGTGATAAACTGACTACGTAAGTGAGGTGTTATCCCTCGAAAATGTGAAATTTTATTGAAATGTTTAATTTTAAATACTTTGTTACACATTTTTAACTCATGTAACACGTACATACGCTGGAACACACACATTCACATACGTACACAGCCCTTTACACATACATACATACACAGTTGATGACCTAGGCGAGCAATGTTAGGTCTTATGTTCTGCGAAAAACAGCATGTAATCAACATATAATAGCTAGCTGCATACCGAGAATGGAGTCAGTGTTACGTTGAGATCAAGCTGAGAAACACGTTTTGGCAGAGTATAAACAAAAATGAACAATCATATCCCAAAAAATTGTTTACAAGTGTTGGAAGAAGATATTTCCGACGATAATATGAGTCGGATCGAACGAATATTGACTAGTGTTGAAATATCAGTTATCTCAGAATGGGTAAATCACGAATCAAAAGAGTGGGAGCTATCATTCATATATGGATGCAAGAAAAAGGGAGTCGGCTTTGGGTAACTGATGTCGACGCGTTACAGGCGTATGTAATAAAGTTTAGGGGACATAAGAAAGCAAATCTCAAAATCAATATGAATCAAATGGAACGTCATCATCATGACTGTAATAAAGCTGAGGTAGTGGAAAACAAATTATACTTATACAAAAAATTAAATCTGGATCGTATGCAAAAAACATCTCAATGATGAAGCTCAGAATGACTTTGAAATGGAGAAGTTCCGAATAATAAGGGTTCAAGAAGAAGAAACAATACATTTGTGGACTCACGGGAACCAAACAGCCTTTGGTATTAGCATCAAGGATATGATGGAGTGTATGAAGTATATTGAGAGGGAACTGAAATATACTGATGATGGGTATGGATGGATGTACAAATCATGCAGCGTCGAATCAAAAAACGAGGTATATGTCATTGCTGTTGCCAGCAAGGTCTGTAAATAATGTCAATAAATGCTAATAATGATGTAAATCCTCCATGAAATGTTTATATTATCCTAAAGTCAAAGGTTAAGTATTGAATTGCAAACATCATGTCAGCCTGAGGTAACTTCGAATTGTCAAAATCAGTAGAAGAAGATGTTTCAAGGCGTTAAATGATGTCAGACCCATCACGAGGTAAATGATCTAGATGTGTTACAGATTGGTAGGATATAAATCAGAGTCTGATCAGATCTTGAACCGACGTCATCGGCATGAATATGAAAATTATAGGGAAGAAAAGGTAAATCAGAGATGCAAGGCGTCAAAGGTTGTAAAGCCCAAGTAGAGATATTGAAGTTAAATAAGAAAGAACATAGTGTGAGACCATGTGTCCGTTTGAATGAAACTAAACACAAATTTAAATTACATGTAGCATTCAATCCATTCAAGTTTGAATATGGGACTCCTCTGGTAACTAAAATGGGTCGGGAGTGACAACCAAATAAATAACATGTATGTTAAAGTTATATCTAGAGTCAACTG
>SDVV010016888.1:0-14121 GCA_016164225.1 Gammarus roeselii | reverse complement strand
CATCACCCACAAGGCAAGGTTGCAGGGCGTGTTTCATCACCCACAAGGCAAGGTTGCAGGGCGTGTTTCATCACCCACAAGGCAAGGTTGCAGGGCATGTTTCATTACCCACAAGGCAAAATTGCAGGGCGTGTTCCATCACCCACAAGGCAAGGTTACATGCCATGTTTCATCACCCACAAGGCAAGGTTGCAGGGCGTGTTTCATCAACCACACGGCAAGGTTACATGACATGTTTCATCACCCCCAAGGCAAGGTTGCAGGGCGTGTTTCATCCCCCACAAGGCAAGGTTGCAGGACGCGTTTCATCACCCACAAGGCAAGGTTACATGCCATGTTTCATCCCCCACAAGGCAAGGTTACACGCCATGTTTCATCACCCACAAGGCAAGGTTGCAGGGCATGTTTCATCACTCACAAGGCAAGGTTACATGCCATGTTTCATCACCCACAAGGCAAGGTTACATGCCATGTTTCATCACCCACAAGGCAAGGTTGCAGGGCGTGTTTCATCACCCACAAGGCAAGGTTACATACTATGTTTCATCACCCACAAGACAAGGTTACATGCCATGTTACATCACCCACAAGGCAAGGTTGCAGGGCGTGTTTCATCACCCACAAGGCAAGCTCGCAGGGAATGTTTCATCATCCACAAGACAAGGTTGCAGGGCGTGTTTTATCACCCAAAATGCAAGGTTGCAGGGCGTGTTTGATCACCCACAAGGCAAGGTTACATGCCATGTTTCATCACCCACAGGGCAAGGTTGACGCAATGCGACCGCACTAATTGAAGATGTATACCATAAAAGCCAAATGGTGAGCATAATTGGTTCAAAATGTGTTGTAAAATGTTTTGATTGCAAGAGGATTAGTTCTGGAGTTGAACGTCTAGAAAAGCGTCATGTGCAATTTTGGTTTTTATAACATCAAGAAAGGGAACGGTTTAGCTGTTTATCGGCAATTTATGTAAAACTTGTCGTGCCGCGACTTAAATGCTTCGATTGTATTGCTATTTACATCCTCCGCTGTAAGTTTGTTCCATTCTTCGACAGAGTGTCAGCGAGCTGTACAATTGCCAAGCTTCAGGCACCTTCTCGATCGCACCAACAGTATATGATCATGTTTAGCAGAAATACGACGATAAATTAATAATCATCTGCATTGAAATAGGGTGAAAGTTAACTTGGTATCATAAAGCATGCGGTGACTTCTGCGACCCCACAATAGAAGTCCGCAATAATCCAATCCGTAGGTCAAAATACAATTGAAAAAAAAAATAACATAATGTCCGTAATCTTCATGTTAACCTACTCCAACATAATGCAAAAAAGTCTTCTTCCGATATTCCAAATTGCCCAAAAATAGCCCAAGCGGTGGCACATTTCACCATCCCTACCAACAGCCATCCCTATCAACAGCAATCCCTACCAACAGCCATGCCTATCAACAGTTCAGATAATATAAATAATTCCAATGATGTGCCGCCATTGTGAGGCCCGCCTATATAAATAGAGGCCCTTTAAAATAAGTAGGCAATCATTTTTTTACCGCAGTAATGGCCCCCATGCCTTATCTTTGACAGCGCAAACACGCGGGGAATCGTTGTCCTAAAACAACGGAAAATCGGGAAAACATGCTATTGATTTCGATGCTCGTTTGTATCGTTTGAAGGCAAGATGCCTTGCTATAAAAGGCTGGCAATACATCGCGTTGACGCAGATGTAGGGCAGGTGTTCAAGGAAAAGACGTGCTGGCATATTCTGAACGAATTTGTAGTCAGATGAAAATCATTTATAAATCGAAGCAACATTTGTTAGTTTTTGTCGCAGTCTGCGGAATAATTGATCTAGAAAATAATAGATCAATATGTAAGAGAGTTATATTAAATTCAAATAATCATTTCGAAGCAAAGCTCATACGCAGGAAAGTTAGATGTCTACCATTTTTGCCTGTGACTGTCATGCTAGCACGCTGCACTTGCCTGTGACTGCCACGCTCGCAGGCTACACTTGCCTGTGACTGTCATTCTCGGAGGCTTCACTTGCCTGTGACTGTCATGCTCGGAGGTTACACTTGCTTGTGACTGTCATGCTTGGAGGCTACACTTGCCTGTGACTGTCATGCTCGAAGGCTACACTTGCCTGTGACTGTCATTCTCGGAGGCTTCACTTGCCTGTGACTGTCATGCTCGGAGGCTACACTTGCCTGTGACTGCCATGCTAGCACGCTGCACTTGCCTGAGACTGCCACGCTCGCAGGCTACACTTGCCTGTAACTGTCATTCTCGGAGGCTACACTTGCCTGTGACTGTCATGCTCGCAGGCTACACTTGCCTGTGGCTGCCATGCTCGCCAGCTACACTTGCCACGGCACCAACCAAATGCTCGAGTCCTGAGGGTCTCATGTGTTACGCCAATCGTGTGTACTCACCCTCTTGGTGGTGTCTCGGGGGGTTTGATCCCCAGCGACGGTCCCGAAAATAGTGGGCTGTGAAAGAAAGAAAGAAATTAAAGGGCAATTGAAACAGATGGCGGGAACAAAAAGATAGGAGAGTTATCTTATTCTAAAAAGTTCCTTGTTATTGAATAGTGGAAATGATGTAATTCAATGTAATACAATAGGCATTGTAGTGTACAGTACCATCTATGTAATGTAATACAATAAGCATTGTAATGTGCGATACCATCTATGTAATGTAATACAATAGGCATTGTAATGTACAATACCATCTATGTATTGCGATACAATAGGCATTGTAATGTAGAATACCATCTATGTTATGAAACACAATAGGCATTGTAATGTACAATACCATCTATGTAATGTGATACAATAGGCATTGTAATGTGCAATATCATCTATGTAACGTAATACAATAGGCATTGTAATGTACAATACCATCTATGTAATGCGATACAATAGGCATTGTAATGTAGAATACCATCTATGTTATGAAACACAATAGGCATTGTAATGTACAATATTATCTATGTGATGTAACACAATGGGCATTGTAATGTACAATACCATCTATGTAATGTAATACAATAAGCATTGTAATGTACGCTACCATCTATGTAATCTAATACAATAGGCATTGTAATGTACAATACCATCTATGTAATGTAATACAATAGGCATTGTAATGTACAATACAATAGGCATTGTAATGTACAATACCATCTATGTAATGTAATTCAATAGGCATTGTAATGTACAATATCATCTATGTAACGTAATGCAATAGGCATTGTAATGTACAATACCATCTATGTAATGCGATACAATAGGCATTGTAATGTAGAATACCATCTATGTTATGAAACACAATAGGCATTGTAATGTACAATATATTATCTATGTAATGTGACATAATAGGCATTGTAATGTACAATACCATCTATTTAATGCAACACAATGGGCATTGTAATATACAATACCATCTATGTAATGTAACACAATAGGCATTGTAATGTACAATACCATCTAGCTATGTAATGTAACACAATAGGCATTGTAATGTACAATACCATCTATTTAATGTAACACAATAGGCAATGTAATGAGCAATACCATCTATGTAATGTACCACAGTAAGCATTGTAATGTACAATAACATCTATGTAATGTAACACAATAAGCATTGTAATGTACAATAACATTTATGTAATGTAACACAATAGGCATTGTAATGTACAATACCATCTATATAATGTAACACAGTAGGCATTGTAATGTACAATATCATCTATGTAATATAACATAATAGGCATTGTAATGTACAATACCATCTATGAAATGTAACACAATAGGCATTGTAATGTACAATACTATCTATGCAATGTAACACAATAGGCATTGTAATGTACAATACCATCTATGTAATGTAACACAATAGGCATTGTAATGTACAATACCATCTATGTAATGCAACACAATAGGCATTGTAATGTACAATAAGATCTATGTAGGCGAGAACTTTTTCTTTCAGTGCGTCCATTCTCCAGCACTTTAGGTGTAGCGCAAATGTCAAGCTGTTTTTAAAGAATGGGGTATTTCTAAGCCAGGGAGAAAATGAAGAGATAAGACAGAAGGACAAGTCAATATATTCACACTCAATAATTGGACGTTTGTGAGGGGAAACAATGCGTACCTTTAAATTAATACACCATTTTCGAGTGAGTTGTGCCTTGCATATAAACACGCAGTCCAGAAGGGTTGTTTAGAGTACAAATCCTTTCAAGGTAATGGGCGGCTAGGAGTTCCCACTTACCAGTGAGTATAATAACAATTAGTGACTGCCGATTTAAATCCTGTTCCTAATAAATAAAATGTAAGTGTAGTAGAATACAATACATGCAACAAGGGAATCAGAGCAATCCCCATACATGAGGCCTTGTAACTATTTATGGCCAATGCATGGAAGCCACAAAAAATATAAACGGAGAGGCTTTAATAGGGAACATTGATTAATATATAGCAATTACAGTCAGCCAATTTTCAGAAAATACAAAGAAATACACATTTCTAGGATATTTACAGAGTAGGGAACCATGTATCTGCTTCCACTAAGACTAAATCCATTGCAATAGCAATGCAAGGCAAATAAATCAAAGTCAAATAGAAATAAAAGTAACACTAAACAGCAGGACCCTCAATCCACTGACTGACACGCGGTAAAATGATCACAGTTACACGTGTATTACAATTGTATTAGAGGCTGGGCACCACCGCAATGCGAAAAATCGACGACGTGTTTTAACTGGCAACTGACGAGACACCAAGAGTAGCTTCCATGAAACATAAAGTAACAAGGTTATTATTAAACAATAATCTATTAAATTCTAAACTTGAAACAAATAAGTATCTGAAACAACAATGTCGTCGTCATGGAAATCAGGCTCCACCATTTCAACGAAACACGTGATAAGGTACATGAGTGAACAAACTATGAATAGAGTTCTCAACTTTATTTATGTTTCCACTGTACCGTATTAGTAGAACAGTTGTTATTGGATATTGATCACACTGCTTGGGATTAAACCTTCGCAACGTTCCGGTGTGTTTTATTCACCACTAATTGATCTTCTTATGCACATTCCGATCACGCTTTTATATTACTGATCATGCTCTCATGTTTGATCACGTCTCTTTTGTCTGAGCACTCTCTCTTGTCTGATCAAGTTTTGTAGTGTCTGATTTTGCTCGTCCCTGTCTGATCACACTGTTCCCTGTCCAACCACGCTCACCTCAGTCCGACCACGCTCTTCCCTGTCCAATCACGCTCTTCTCTGTGTGATCACGATATCCCCTGCCTGATCATGTTCTTCGCTGCCTGATCACAATCTTCCCTGTCCGACCACGCTCTTCCCTGTCCGGGCACGCTAACCCCTGTCTGATCATGCTCTCGCCTGTCCGACCACGTTCTCCCCATCTCGTGAATTGGAGGTTTCGAATCGGAAGCCATTTCCCTTTGCATAATGTTGGCAGATGTAACAATAAATGAGAATCGCTGGCATCTCTAAATTTCCCGAAGGCATATCTTCCAGCGGCCAATATTCAATATTAAAATTGGATATCATCAAGACTGGAAAGGTAAAGCAAGGAGGGCTTCGACCAGCCTCGTCAGAAAGAAATCGCGCCGACTCAGCATTTCTCCAAAACACCGGGGAATCTAGGGTTGGGTGAAACGACACGGACGGTCGCAGGAAGCGTCTAACAATGGCATGGACGAGCGGATGGCACGAACGGGCGATGGCACAGACATCTCAGGAAGCGTGTTTAAATAGCACGGACGGGGATGGGATGGATAGGGAGGTGACACTGATATAGGATGACACACCTCTACGAAGGGAGCACTGCATCAGTGACACAGACGGAAGAGGGCACAAATGGAGGATAGTACAAACGAGAAAACTTCATGGACGAGAGGAAGGCATAGACGAAGGGATGGCATGGACGGTGGAGAGCACTGCCGGGGGATGGCAGCGTCGAAGGATATCACAAATAATCGTAGAAAGTGCTGCAGGCACAGTCGGCGGAGGGTACAGACAGGGATGACAGGGACGAGGGAGAGCACTGACGAGGGATGGCTCGGACTGGAGATGTCACGGAAGGGGGGGTGGCAGTGGCGAAACGATATTCAGGCGAGAAGCTGGCGTCCGTTAGTATATTTCATTAATAAATATTACATTAAAAGTGTGTACAACAGATTTCGCACAATGGAGAAGTCCTACAACTTGGAATATGACTTAATAATCTCCATGGAATAACTTAAAACACGTCAAGCGACAACAGTTAGTTCGTGTGCTCCTTGTAATACACCACTGATTTGATGAGGCTGTATCCTCAGTACTTGTCAGAGGCTGAGATGCTGCAACTCACGCGGTATACTCTTGTTCCCTTCGTCATTCCAAGTGGACCGCCTGATCGACTTTTCATGGACTGAGTCTGAACATCCGAAAAGAATCACTCCATGACGTAGCTATTGGAAAAATGCTCAAACAATTGACTCAAAGAATCACATCATGACGTAGCTATTAAAAAGATGCTCAACCAATTGACTCGATGAATCACTCATGACGTGGCTATTATTTTTATTATTAAATCTTTTTATTTCTATCGTCTAGCAATATGTTTTCAATACATAGGTCTAACACATCACACGTATTTTTTAAAATGCCATATTTGAATTAGCGAAGCGAGAGATAAAAATGAATTTGTGACAGCACATCTCTTGTCGGCGGCCGATTTGTAGCTACTTCGTGTTGCAAAGCAGTTTTCACAATATGTGCTATATTTTTAAGTGAGAAACTCATGGGCATGGGATTGATAAATCCAAAATTAATTAATACATCGCAGCTCATCTCTAGTAGGCGGCTGGCTAGTCCTTCATGGAACCGAATGGAATACACAATATACCATTAAATAAATACCAACACCTATATACTGTATTCATACATGCACGTACATATATATATACAAATACATATACATGTACACATACAAATACACACATCTACGCGTACATACCTACATACATATACGGACGACAATCAGTATAATTCATTGGGGGAGTACAAAACTCAGATGGACGGAGTTCTCCAAGAGAAGAATAGAGAACAATGTTACCTTTTATGATGGCGATTGCAACTTAAAAATGGTACGGTGATTGGTAGAATTCATTAATTTATTTATATTTGTATCGAAATTACTTCTGTGAGAGAGCGGCTACATATTATTCATCGACAGACAGAGCACACTTTAAAAGGATTGAGACATTGAAATAGATGAGACGTTAGTTAACAGCAAGGGTAATTGGCAGGGGCAATTGTTGATTGATGTGGAGATATAATAACCAGTTACAGCTTAGTATCAATGAATCAGAATAATCCAATGCTGGAGTACACAAGTCGGATGAATATACTTCCGTTATAGGAGACAAGGTAGAGTATTAGCTTATAAGGCAATGATTGTACCACCAAAAATGGTACGGTAATTGGTAGAACCAGTTCAATGAGTGATATTAAAATCGAGTTAACATTAGTCGAAGTTAGAAGCTGCCTATCGTTCCTCGAAAAAACTGAGTTTGTATTTTAATTATAATAAAACGAACAGGAACATTCAAAACATAAAAATAGACGAAACGCTAGTTACCACTTATGGTAATTAATAAAGATAATTGTGATCGGTAGCAACATAGAAAACATATGTATCGTCAGAGTAAAAGCGATTAGATGGTGTCGCAATGTTGAGAGGGATGGTGGTAGGATTCGAACATGCTCAAGAACAGAATGCATTTTCTGGTTACTGGTGTTGTGCATTTAGCTTGTGTTTGTGGGCAAAGTTACGGTTTTGAATTGATCGGCCATTGGAAAGATGCTCAACTAATTGACTCGATAAATCACTCATGAAGTAGCTATTGGAAAGTTTTTCCACAAAATGACTCAATTGGATATATTTGCATGCCTCCGCGGACAAACCGCTATCATGTGTGTAGCAGAAGAGACGGAGCAAAGGATTATGCATTCGGTAGCAACAAAATAAATTAGGATAACAGCCTCAGTAAAGCAATACAAGTACACATCAAGAAATGATTCCGTATCACCGGACCAGTACACGTAATCGAATTACTCATCCGCAATGAGGTGAGATGCCGGCATGAGTATGAGTACAGGCGACTGCAAGCCTCGAGGTTTTGCCGCTATGGTTTATAAAGTTTGAATACATCATACGGTAGAAAAGAATATTATTTCAGAACTTATATCGATATCGGTATTTTTCTTAAGAATTGATAGAAAATAGTGCTTGTATGAAATTGTTTCCCTACAATATCTTTAAATAATTAAATTGCATCCCCAGGAGGAGAATTATGTAATTAAATTGCATCCTCAGGAGGAGAATTATATAAATTACGATAGCGCTGCCCTGCACAGGAGGCCGTGGATGGAAGAACAACCTTACTGACAAGATCGTATTTCTCAGTAAGTATAACAACAACACAAAATTGAATTTACGGTTAAATCTTAAGAAAACAATTTGAAATTGGTCAAGAAATTAATATATTGTGAACTTGTTATATTGTTTCAATTGACCAAGAGCTCATTTGTATTAGATGAAGAGCAGAATTTGATGTTTTAAATAAATAACACAAATCCCATCCGATCGTGTGAATGCTTGCGGAAAAAAAAATATAATATGAAATACCTTCGCGAACATTAAATTTAATTATCAAAAAAATTATGCTGCAGCAAGTCCTCTCATTGTGCAATAAACTAATAAAAAACAACCTCGGTGCGACTCAACATTGTGAGTCAAACAACCTATCAGTGTCTTAATTACACAATAATTGTTCTCAAAAGACTAGTAGGATGAGTACAGCGACAACACTTCGCCGATTTTTGAACTCCATTTGAGAACAGCAGAGATGTATTCACTTTGAACAACGGATCGTCACAAGCAACGCCCAGTTATCAGACCCCAAACGTGTACTCAATCTGTATTCAATCAAGCAACGCCTAATTATCAGACCCCAAACGTGTACTCAATCTGAATCCACGTTAAGATCGACTACAAAGTAAGGTCGATAATTATTGCAATACGTCATAATGCGGAAAGTACGTGCGTTCCAAGTGCCAAAGGCTAAGATTAGAGTATTGGATATTGTGTTTTGTTTCAATTTTCTTTGACGTAACAGTCGAACAACCTCTTAGCATCTTTCCTGATAGAAAAAATTCCTCATAGGGCCTCGACGGATCTTGATGACCAGACCAAAGAAGAATTATATCGAATAAAATGTTTGTTACGTGGAATTTCATTTTTGATTTGAAACATGATCATGCTCCCGCCAGGAGACAGACCTGCTTGGCATCATGGCAGGGGGACAGTGCTGTTTGGCACCAAGGCCGGGAGACAGGGCTGTTTGACACCATGGCCGGGAGACAGGGCTGTTTGACACCATGGCCGGGAGACAGGGCTGTTTGGCACCATGGCCGGGAGACAGGGCTGTTTGGCAGCATGGCCGGGAGACAGAGCTGTTTGACACCATGGCCGGGAGACAGGGCTGTTTGACACCATGGCCGGGAGACAGGGCTGTTTGGCAACATGGCCGGGAGACAGGGCTGTTTGGCAGCATGGCTGGGAAACAGGGCTGTTTGGCAGCATGGCCGGGAGACAGGGCTGTTTGGCAGCATGGCCGGGAGACAGGGCTGTTTGGCAACATGGCCGGGAGACAGGGCTTTTTGGCAGCATGGCCGGGAGACAGGGCTGTTTGGCAACATAGCCGGGAGACAGGGCTGTTTGGCAGCATGGCCGGGAGACAGGGCTGTTTGGCAGCATGGCCGGGAGACAGGGCTTTTCGGCAGCATGGCCGGGAGACAGGGCTGTTAGGCAGCATGGCCGGGATAAAATTCAGTGGTGTTATAAAAAAAATCATCAAAATTAGCTAGCTTTTCGGGCATAGAAAATTAAGATACTTCTATACGGAAAGAGAAGGGAAAATTTTATGGCATTACCGAGGCTACTTCTGCGAAAGGTTCATCCGTTCCGAAGGCAATCTTCTCCCACGATACAGATTAAAACGAGTATCTAATTGGAAGCGTCTATACCGTCCCGTCAGGAAAGTATCAACACTATTGCACGGGAAGTGCTTAAATGGTAAACATAACATTTGGAGCAATTGACACTCACCGCGTGGGTTCTGCTGCACATGGATGGCGACCCTGGGGCTGATGCCATAGGGGAGCAGAGTGGGGAACACAGGGGAGAGAGGGACATCGTGGAAGGGTCGGAGAAGAAGTAAAGCTGCAGTACTTGTTCGATGTCTTGTTCTCGAAGGCGTGAGATAAGCCGTCGTCGCTTTTGTAGAAGCATCTCTCTCTTCGAAGAAGTCTTTGCTTCTCTGTAGTTGAGAGCATCGTTGACTGTAACAGCTGAGGTATTTTTTGACGGAGCTTCACCGACATCATCGCAATGCAGTTCATGTAACTGGATATCTGAGTTATTAAACACTGCGGAAGATTCCTTGTCAGGGGTCGGACGCGAATAATTCTCTAATCCGCTAACTGTTGTATTGGTGGCCTGAATGCCGTCTCTAACTGGATGCCTTGAATTTTCCTTTTTTCGAGTTTTGGTGCGAGTAAAACTGTCTTTCTCAATGGCACTTTGTAATGAAAAGTTTTCTGAATTACAAAAAGAATTATTCATTCTTTCTATACCCTTCTCAAACAGTTTGTCACCAGAACAACCATTCGTCACGTTTTTGTTTGAGAACTCCAGATTGACCACACCATCTGTTCCATCAGACGGGGTATCATCGATCGCTAATAACCCGTACCGAGAAAGATAAATACCAAGATCCTCAGAAAATCGGTCACAGTCATTTGTACTAGGAAGAGGCGTGGCCGAACCACTGCCCGGAAATGTCCATTCCGAGCTGGAAATTCCAACAGAAGAGGAAGGTAATGAAATTTTATCAGCACTGCCACCAAGGCTGATGAAGCTTTCGGGTCCAATGGACGATTGGTAGGATCGGAAGGATCCTTGGGAACTGTTGTCAATGTAGCGAATGCTACGAAAATTGATTGGTTTGAAAGAATGGTTGACGTCTAACAAAGAGCTTCCGCTACTGGCCACAGTATCGAGCTTCTGGCCTGACCAAATTAAAGTATTATGTCTCAAAATGCCGTTGCTGGGAAAGTTTCGACAAAAGTACGTTTCTGACAAATCACAAATTGTCTTGTTTAAATCATCACTGGAGTAGATACTACTATCCATGAAATCTGTCGAAGTGCATTGCTTGTCAAAAGGAACATTCCATGAAGTGAAAATTTTCGGACTGTTCATGGGTTCGGCGAATGTTGGTGACTTTGCGTCGTCCGCAATAACAGGAACATTAAAAATCCTGGTGTCCTCCAAAGAGCTACTTCGAAAGAAGAATCGAGCGTCCTGCGTGTCGGAGTCGTCGGACGATGAGCTGGAAGAGCTGGACTCGCTCGTATAGAACGACGCTGAAGACGAATGATGAGACCGCGACATTTCTGGAGAAATAACCTTGATTGTTGGTCGACCAGCGTCGGGCAGAGATGAATACCTTTCCGAGGTGCCACGAGGGGGCGACGGTGGGGTGGACGGAGTCCCGGTGAGCTGGGTTGATGTCGACGTAAGGATCAGTTTTGTAATGGACGACACTGAAGAGTGGGAGTCGTTAGAAGACAGAGTGCAAGTTGGAGAAGCTGCTGTCGGCGATGTATTTTTAGGCGGTTGATGGATCATTGACCATTTTTTCAAGGATGGTTGTTGGGGAAATTTATGCTGCAACATTTTGGGCGACTCCAATGTGTCACTACTGAGGGTCTTGAAAAGCAATAATGTCGATGGTCGTTGCACTTTTGAGAATTGATACGCCTCATAATTCAACTGCAAATCTGATAGTTCAGTTGACCTGGTTGGATTCAACTCCTCGGTATTTCCCAAACGGATTTTCCCGGTTTCGATTCCATCGCAGGTTGAAAAGAAGCGCACATTACTTTGGGGGTAAATTATTGCGTTATTATTGTGTTTGTTATTTACAATGCAGTGATTATCAAAAACAGCATTTCGATATCGGGCAAAATTATCAACATTTTCAGATGGTGGAGGAGCATTGCTCTTCGTCCCTGTCACTGTCCGTGTCATTGTGTTTAAATTCTCCACGATACTAGGGGCAGATTTAACACCGATGGGCCCCATCGAATTACAAATATATTTGCACTTGTCCTTCCAACTAATCAAACTATGTGTGGCATCACAAGGTTCGGTGAATGATCGAGTGATAAATGAATTTTGAAATGTTGAGCTCTCAGAAACACACGTGTCTTGTTTTTCTGAAATTAGGGTTTGTTTTTTTCCTTCCATTTCTTCCAAAGCGTTTCCTCTGTTGTCGCCAACATTGTCCCGGATATTATTTTCATCTCGTGAGCTCTGAAATTGATTGAAAAGCTTTTCGTAACACTTTTTAGCTTTCATTTCAGGAGCATCTCGATGTTTCCAGTGTGTGAGGGCAAGTCTGTTCCGCAATATGACAGAGTCCAGGGGAGACTTGACTGGCAGGATATTGGTCAAAGGAAAGCTTCCCTTGGGGCCACGCTTCTGGAGGGTAGGGGACGAGGGGAGTGTAGGGGGAGTAAATGAGGGGCTGTTCGTGGAAGGCTCGGATAAATGGCCTCCACTACTCAGGTCAGATCGGATTAACTTGCGTGCATTCTTAGAAAAGGGTGAATAATCACATGACGGAGAACCTTCGCAAGATGCATCATCTGGAGAAGGCACTTTAGAGATGGATGTAACCTCCGCGTGGCCATTTTCCAAGCCCATTTTAGAGTCATGATTTATTTCATAATATTTATTTGATGAATCAAATTCACCCGAGCTTAGCGGCATCGCCTGTCGGAAGAACCGTCTCTGTTTCTCGAGTACGGGGTCGAGAGCCCAAACTCCCTTGTCCTCGGAGCCACAAATACTGTTTATGGAGCAACTTTCTCGGCAGGATGAGACCTCGTCCGGTGGAGGATCAAAGATGTTGGCCGGTGAGGCATCAAACCTACAATTTCTCTCATTGCCAAAACTTTTCTCAGAGAGCTTTCTCCGAATAAATAAATCTTTGGAATGAGAAGACTTGTTTGCAGAGCCATCTACAACACTGGCGCTGATATCATCACTCTGAGACACACGCAAACTTCTCTTCGTTGGGACGTTGGATTTTTTTTCATTTTCATCACGGACATCCTCCCGGAGAAAATCAGGCGTCCGAGAATCCTTCTTTGGAATATGACCATAGAAGGCATAAAGCCACACAGCTGAGACCCACATGATTAAAATGGCTACGACTACCGCTAGCATTGCACATTAGAAACACGACGGATTTCACATCTGAAAGCTATACACAAGAGGAAATGTCATATATTCACCTGCAATAATGTACTAAATGTCTACAATATTCGATGCAATTAACATTCGTTTCTTCGAACATTAAACCACCATACAAATCTGGAACCAGCACCAAAAAATATAGTATTATTTTGGGAAGAAACGTTACGAAATAAAGAATGAATAACGAAATAAAGTTACTCCATGAAACTTGTCACCATCGAATTGTTCCCCCGAGTGCAAAGTCAACTTACTCCCAATCCCTGTCACCAACGTCTTGTAATGTTACAGGCTCACGATACCTGGCGAATTATACAAATTTAGAAAGCTAGATTTATTTATATATACCTTTCTGACAAATTTATAATTATACATCGTTTTTCATTATTCAATAGGTACAAATAAACTGAAACAATGTAAATAAAAGACTAGCCGTCACTAGACACAAACCTCAACACCGCAGCGCACGCTATTGCAAATATATATGAGTATGCCATCGTAGGTCAACAAAGAAGTGTAAGGGTATGCCTTTGCTGATGAGAAACAAGCAACTAGTTTATAAATTATTATTATTGTTCCTATTGAATCGTTTATTCCAATCGTCTAGCAACGGGTTTCAACTTCAAGTCTAACATTTGAAAGTCACTTAGCAGATGCACTATTTGAATTAGCGAAACGAAAGTTGAACATGAGTTCTTCATAGCTCATCTCTAG
>SDVV010016887.1:0-14121 GCA_016164225.1 Gammarus roeselii | reverse complement strand
TGTACATGTAAATATATACATATATATCAATACTATTACTCAGAGCGGTAAGCGCTACAGAACGTACGATTTTAGATCACCTGCACTATTTCGGCGAGGGTCAATGCTGTCACGAACAACACGTCTCTCATTCGCATATGCATACATAGAGACCATATCTGCACTGGTTTAGGATTGCTCTTGGCCGATGTAGCAAAAGAAACACTCTCTTTACTTCTCTATCAGCCCACTCATGCGCTTCTTCTGACTCTCAAGTCGGATTAATTTTGTGGTCTTCGTACAATGTCGGTCGACGAGCAATTACTTGTTCATCGGTATTTTTCTCCCCGAGAGTATCGCTTGCTTGCACCACCCTATCCCTAAGATACGTCAAACATTCATCAGCGGTCCTGCCATCGCATTGATACCGGAAGTTTATGGGTGTGATTTTATCCGTCAAGAAGTCAATATTCGCTCTTCGAAAATCGTAGTTATTACTTACTTATTTCGGTACTGTTCGATTCGCTGTAATTTGGAGCTCAATAGTATGCTCACCGGTTGTTCCTAAAATTGTTACCAGATCTACTAATTGTTTTTCAGTAGATAAAACAAAGTCCAAGATGTTATAGGCCCTCTGGTTGGTTCTTCCACGTACAGTTTGACCTTGTTTTTATTGACGAGTCGTATCAACCTGCTAGTTCAGCTTCCCGGTTTGTCCAATTGATGTCAGGTAGGTTGAAGCCTCCCCTTCGAAATACTCTCATGGGATGAGGAAATGGTATTGTCCAATTCGTCACAAAGGACTTCTTTTTCCCCTACTGTTATTCCTGTATTTCGGTATACTAGTGCAATTTTGAGATTTGTCTCTTCAGAGTTTATTATGCCGACCTGGATTACCCCATAAGTTGTTGTCGCTATTACCGTGCGAGGTATTGGATATTTTTTCTACATAATGCACAGACCCTCCTCATCTCCTACTTCGAGCAGGCTTGTCTAAAATGAAAGTTCTGAGTCCTTGAAGTTCTATTTCTGCCAGGAGATTCCGGTCATTCATGTCCAGCCACGTTTCGATGATTCGAACTATGTAATAGTTGTTCGCTTCCACTATAGCTTGAAAAATATCCATTTTCGGCTTATGTGACTGCATATTTCCTATTAACACCTTTATTTCTTCTCTCATCAAGTCTGATTGACATGTCATCTGTTGAATTGCGCCGAGAGCCACTCGATTCACTACCATGAATGCTTCTGCTGCCTGACCCAGTTCTTTTATCAAACAGCTGAAACAGTTTTTTACAACAAGATTGTACAGTTTACAATTTATTAATTTTCACAGTAATGATATTTCAGGCTGCAAACTTGAAGACCCAATTCAAGTTATTTAGAGCTTCTTGGGCAACCTAATCCTTATGTCCCAACCTATCGATTGTATCTACCCTAACATTTCATAACATAAATGTATCTTAATTTAATAAGCCTAGACACCAACTGGAATCAAACACGTGGGCAGTTGAAATTGATGTCTCACACTATTTGACAAAGAGTTCTATTGCTAATGAAAGAATGAAACTTCCAATTGACTGCAAGGTAGTTGAGCTGGTTATCCATCAGCTTCTTACAAGGTTACACATTCAGGTACATACTGTTGAGAGATGTTGAGAAAACAATGAAGCCATAATATATCATTGATGGGCTAGTAAGATGATATGTATAAATCTTTCAGTCCTGTCTTAGTGATTGAAAGAGAAATATTTTGACGGTAAAGAGAATTGAGCGAGTTCCAAATTTTAACACATTTAAAGTGGATACTGGATTTGGTTTTTGATCAATCAGAGGTTTGTCTCAGAAGTTGCACGAACTCTTGCTCCTTGTTTTGCTCATTTTGGTCCCGTGTTAGAAGTTCAAATCGTTTCATGGGTGACGTCGTTTCCCTGTCCTCTTCCTGTGTTCATCGTGGACTGTCTCTTGTTGTGATATTTTTCACAGACATTGCTGAGAAGGATGCCGTACTGTGTTTGCCGTGAGCATTGAGATGCACTCCATCCCACTATAATAGTTCAGGGTTTCTTTCAAAAATACCACCCATAGTCAACACGTGTAGTAATTTCGTGATAATATGAAATATGTAATCCAATACAGTTCCTGAGCAAACAATAGATTAGCTTGGAGCTTTAATTGAGGGAAGTGCAATAAATGAACGAAGCAAAACCTACCGGAAGTTTTATTTTTTTCCATTCCTTCAATCTCATCCTTTTTCTTTTGATTTAATCATATAACTTGTATAAGTTCTTCCCATACTCTTTTTAATCTTTAACCTCGAGTCTTTTTCCACTACCTTATTCCCTTGTTATTTCATCTGGAGTCATACTAGCTGTCCCTTGCTCTATATATTGTTCCATCATATTTTTTCCTAGAGTCATACCTGCCATCTTTTATCTCTTTAACTTATTCCCTGTTCTCCAAGGCTAATATGTCAGCTTTATTCACTCTGCCTCTTTGTTGTTCTCTCCGCTTCTTCCCTCAGGCTGTTTCTCCATCTGCGACGTCAGCGAGCGTAAGGGCTAAGTTTCTTCTCTAGCTTTTTATGATTTATGAACAGATCATCACTCTGTCTATTCATGATTCGATGAAAGTCCTTTACACAGCCTTTGCTTGACTTATAAAAAGAGCTTTACTCTGTCTTTGTATGACTTTGGAGAAGATCGTCACTCTGTCTTTGTGTGAGTTATGAAAAGAGCGTCAGTCAGTCCTATGTCATGACTGAAAAAAGGAGCTTCGCTCTGTCTTTTTATGATTCAATAAAAAAACTTCACTCTATATTATGACTCATGAAAAGTGATTTACTCTCTTTTAATGACTCATGGACAGAGCTCTCGCAGTCTTTTTATGACTCAAGAAAAGGCCTCTTCTCTGTCTTATTATTACTAATAAAAAGACTTCACTCTGCCTTCAAATGACTCATGAAAAGAGCTTCTTTCTATCTTTTAATGATTCATGAAAAGTACTTCCTTCTTTCATTCAATGAGTCAAGAAAGAGCTTCACTCTGCATTTGTATGACTCATGAAAAAAGAGTGACCATACATCTTGATGACTCATGGAAAGAGTCTCAATTTGTCTTTTAATGACTTGACAAAGAGCTCCACTGTCATTCGTATGAGTCTAGAAAAGCTTCATTCTGATTTTATCACTTTGAGAAACGATTAATTTCCTTTCTATGGCACATGAAACGAGTTAAAAAAAACTATTTAAATTCTGCAATATTGAATCTCGTTTCCTTTCCATTCAATAGGCAAATGTATGAAATGCTTGAATTGGCTTGTATTATTGCAGTTGCTCAATCTCTTGAGTAAATGACTTTATTTTTTATATTTATTTCGCTGGTCGCGTTAAGTAGCGTGATTGACTTCCCAGTCCTTTAGCCTACAGACGAACCCAGACCTTCAGCTTACAGAAGGTCCCAGCCCATCAGCTCACAGACGGTCTCGGCCCCTCAGCTTCCAGACTGTCCCAGCCCTTCAGCCTACAGACGGTCCCAGCCCTTCACCGTACAGAAGGTTCCAGCCCATCAGCTCACAGACGGTCTCGGCCCCTCAGCTTCCAGACTGTCCCAGCCCTTCAGCCTACAGATGGTCCCAGCCCTTCAGCTTACAAAGAAGGACCCAGCAATTAAACGTACAGACAGTCCCAGCGCTTCAGCTTGCGGAGAAGACCCCAGCCCTTCAGATTACAGATAAGGGCCACCAAGGTCACCCAAGCCTAGGATAGAACAATCAACGAGTATTCCGATGAGAGCAGAAATGAGAGTCGGTCAAAGGAGACAGGACAATTCGACTGACCGCTCTCCTATGTGATTCTATTCATGAGATATAATTGAATTATTTTTTGTATTTGTAAACATCCTTAGGGCCATGAATAGAGAAGCACAAACAATGTTATTGGAAATAAGAGGAGATAGAACTATTCTCCACTAGCCTATTACTTGTGAAAATAACACTGAAACAAGTCTCTTTTAACATGTGATTGGGATAGTATACCGAAGCAGATTGCAGTTGAAAATAACCCTGATAAAAATAATCCTTCAACATGTGTTTGAGATGGTACCGAAGCAGATTTCCAGTGAAAATAACTCTAAAAGAAGTATTTACTTACATGTGATTGGGATAGTACCGAAGTAGATTTCAAGTGAAAATTACTATGAAAGAAGAATATATTAACAAGAAATTTGGATCGTACCGAATCAGATTAACAGTGAAAATAACCCTGAAAGAAGAATCTTTCAACAAGAGATTGTGATAGTACCGAAACAGATCACCATCGAAAATAACCCTGAAAGAAGAATCTTTTATCATATGATTGGGATGGTACCGAAGCAAATTACCTGCGAAAATACACATAAAATAAGAATCTCTAAGCATGTGATTGGGATAGAACCGAAGCAAATTATCAGTGAAAACAACCATGCAATACGAATCTTTTAACATGTGATTGGGGTAGTATCGAAGCAGATTATCAGTAAAAATAACTATTAAACTATTAAACTATTAAAACTATTAAAATTTCCTGTGAAAATAAATAAAATACGAATCTTTAAGCATGTGATTAGGATAGTACCGAAGCAAGTTATCAGTAAAAATAACCATGTAATAAGAATCTTTTAACAGGTGATTGGTATAGTACCGAAGCAAATTACATGTAGAAATAACCATGAAAAAGAATCTTTCAGAATTAAAACAAAAAATAGTACCGAAGCAATATTAGTTTCTGCTCCGTTTATTAGAGTTCGTGTCCCTCTAGGCAGCATGCCATTAGTGACTTCAGATATCAATATAAAAAAATAACTGATAACGCGAGGACGAACAGCCCCGGCAGTATCTATACAGACTTCGTTAATTTCCCCTCCGCACAGCAAACAATCATCTCTTGCATTATATTTTGATATTTTGATCTCCTGCATTATAATGACCGGGCTGCTTATATTGCTTGAAGTACAAATAATTTGCATAGGGAGTGCGTCGTAGCCAATAAGCCCTGTGAGTAAAGTCCGCAGCTGTTTAAATAGTTTCACAGTTTTTACATGTAGAAAACTACTGTTAATAGTTGAAGATTTTTACAATCGACGAGATGAGCCGTTTAAAATAGTTTCAAATTTTTCTACCTAGGGATAGAAAACTAATGTTAATGGTTAAATATTTTTTCAATAGACAAAATGAGCCGTTAAAAGTAGTTCCAAGTTTTTACAAATAGAAAAGTACTGTTAATAGTCAGAGATATTTATAATAGACGAAATGAGTTATTTAAAATAGTTTCACTGTTTGTACAAATAGAAAACTACAGTAAATAGTTAAAGATTTTTACAATAGACGAAATGAGGCACTGCCCATAAAATGGTTATTTCAACATTTCTGGCAACGGCCTTGCGACGACAGGCGCCTGTTCGCTTGGCACTAATGACGTGAGATCACGTGATAGTGGCGGCGTGTGAGATCACGTGACACTTGCGGCGTGTAAGATCACGTGACAGTTGCGGCATGTGAGATCGATCACGTGACAGTTGCGGCATGTGAGATCACGTGACAGTTGCGGCGTGTGAGATCACGTGACAGTTGCGGTGTGTGAGATCACGTGACAGTCGCGGCGTGTGAGATCACGTGACAGTTGCGGCGCCATTGAAACTCTTCGTATTACTTGGTCGGACTTTATACTAACCCAGCCCATCTAGAAGCAATATTCATGCGACTCTGAGGTGCTCCAAACATCAGGTATAATTTCAACCTTGCTTTAGCGATTGCTTGTTTGAAACAGTCAGCAGTATTTCACTGCTGTAATATTCATTATTCCATTCCTTCGGTCACTCCTCAGACTGAAAATAGTGAACAGTATATCAGTGCGGTAAAATTAATTTGTTCCTCCCTTCAGTCGTTTCTTCAGCGATTTTTCAGCGATGGAAAATGTTATGCAGTAATCCTCAGTTTCTGTATAAATTTTAATCCCATACCTTACCAGCTTTTCGAATTATAAATCTCTGGATTCAATTAAGCAAAAACTTATTAGCGGCCTTGCCACCATGCGAGTGTCTCATAAATTGTGTTTGCTGGGAGAGCTTGGCTTATATTATTACACCGGTAATTCTGTCCGGTGTAGTTACTTGCACTCATTGAATATTGTGTCCGATATTCTTACTAAAAGATGTAATAAAGCAACATGGTTTGGTGTGTTTAACTAACTCTAGCAAAAGTATATATCCTCTATTTTGTTTAGATATAATAGTAGATATTTCATTATCATAAAGTTTAAATCAACCTGAACGTTGGCTCAATTTGAATTGTCATTATAAACACAAATTTAGCATTGAAACACGAACCTAATTCCTCAATGCTTGCAGGCTCACAATGTTTTCGAAATTACAGTTTGTCTGCTGATTTCCTGTCGTTAACTTCAATAACTCGTACATGGAAGAAATATAATTTCAGACATTTTGTAGGTGGGATACGATTCGTTACCTCCAATCGTATTCCTTGTCTCGTTAGGCATTGAAGACAACAAAAGGAATCGTCAGGAATCATTCATTAGTAATCCATTCGCCAGCATTTAGGCCATCAAATGATACGATTGGCAGGCTGTTAACGGAGAGAGTAAAATCATCTACCATGAACCTTTGTCCGTCTTTGTGAAAAGTTCCTTTGTTGTTCTTGTTCTGTAGATCACTGTACAGAGTTGCTGGGAGCATTTCTCGACACCAGCATAACATGCGCCCTCAAAGACAATGCAACCTCCTGGTGGCTGTTGCATCAAATAAGCATTCAACTCTGCCTACTGATTGGGTTTTTTGTCTGTGACCAAACATTGAAAGAGATCTAAAAGCCATAGTTATTGAAAGATGTAAAGGATGAGATATCGCTGAATATAAATTTTGCCGCCAGTGCTTATCATCAGGAGGAGGCCTAAATCGAGGCAGACATTAGTACTTTAGTTTATTGCTTCAAAGAAAAACAATAATGAGCCAAGGGTGATTGTGGTGCCTTAATTTTAGGCTCTCGATTAGCAGGTTGTGTCTGAAATTATACCTGTTTGAAGTTGTACGTGCAGAAATTGTTGAATTTTAGTTTACTTCCACATTTCAATTTTCGTTGCTATTCATCAATTTAATTTTATGAGTACTTTCCCCATTTTTCTTTTCTGTTCATTTACTCAAAATTCCAGTTATCATGTTCATGTAGAAGCTACCTGTTTGATTGTAAGACTCAAATTTCATGACTCATTAAAAAAAATTGTTTTCTTTTGCGTTTATTAAATGTCTCATTGACTATGAGTTAATTTGAAGAGAAATTATTGTCTTCATGGGACGAAAATAGTGTTATCAATGCATCAAACAGCCTCATGATGGACATTTCCGTCCCTCAATTTGTGTTATTAGCTGCAACAATAGCATTCTCATTGTTCACGAAGTCAACAGTCCGATGTAACATTTTTATCCGTCTTGCCACATCGAGCAATGAAGAATAGAGAGTGTCCTCCGACAATGTCGAACGATTTGTGGGATGCAGAGGTAAATTCACTCGCTGACCTTAGAAATATGTTAATATTAAGTACATCTAAGTTGCAGAGGTTGTCTTCGGAACAGCTCACGCTGACGATGACATTCTACATATCGTCTGTGTATTCTGATGCATCGATAATATGTTATCATGAATAAATAGACTGAAATCCCTAAATGCTCAAATCTAATCACAAAAAAATGAAACGATTTGCATTGAAATTGGATTCAATTGCACCAAAGCACAGTTCTATGTTTACTCGGTAACGGCTCCGACAACTCGGCACGCGATGCAGACAAGGGAACAAAACAAAATGACGCACCACTCATTGATAATTTGCTCCATCATTAGGCAGCTTCAGCAGGAGGTAACTCGTCGCCTCATCTACATTGCAGGACATGGATGTTGAAGGACGGTTAGAGTGGTGGGGAGGAGTAGGGCTGGGAGGCGGAAGGGAAGGGGCTTCAAGGTGCAAGGGAGAGGCACACAGCTGTCAATATTATCTTCATTCTGTGTCATATAAATAATTTCTCCATCCACATTTTTCACAAAAAAACAAATGACCCGCCCAATACCATCAATCGACAGCGACTGATCCATGGGTTGTTCGCATCACGATAGCCGATGCAAGGTGACCAAAGCTGTCATAATACATGATCTTTGAATCCGTGCATATTGTAGAGGAAGACTCTCGAGAAATAGGCGATAACTGTGCGCTGTATTTAAAGGGTGATAGATGAGATGAATTGGTGAAATTAAATTATTTCCACAAATAAAGGTTAGGTAGCCCTTTTCAAGGCAGAGTGAGCTAACCGAAAATGATGGACCTGTAATGTGCTCGTGTTATGGTGCAACTGTTCAGTCACGCTAACTTGGCAGTGATTGGCACGTTGGTTAAAGACCAACCAAGGGTAGTTGATCAAGCACAGGGCTCGCACCTCTTCTCACATAGACCAAGACTGAAAGCACTGCAAATCTGTATTTCGTGACAGTTCTGTATTGATCCATGTAACGTAGATTACTATTAAAAAACGAAGAAAAGTCCCTTAGATCACTTTCGCTGTTTACCGTTTCATTTAAAAACTAATCTGCGTGGGGAAGTTGAGAACATTAGTATCACCAACATTGTCTACCTCATACTGCTCCCTTTCCCTCAGTTGCCGAGGAACATCCGCTGCATTTCCGCTGGCTCTGCTTGATCCACTCAAAAATTAGCCGCATAACTTTACCCTCAGAATTGGCGGTGTAATTAAAACTAGGGTAAATAAATGAGGACAAAAAGTAAAGCTGAATCTTTATTCCAAGATAATACTGGAGGAGATACGAAGTAAGACCCTAAGTAAACATTGCAATAAACTGGTTCAAACAATTCGAAGAAATTTATTTAAGTCATTTGTTTGTTAACTTTTATCCAACTTTTGTTACTGGGACTAACTCCACAATGCCGTTATTTCATCAGCAAAATTTTCCAAAAACTTTGATTATGACGGGCAGGACTGATATAGAGTGGAAATTTTCAGCCTCTTCGAGTGCATTTGAGGAATTGTCCAATAGAGTAAATTATTGCTGAGGTTGTTCAGGGGATATATAAAAGACTCAGCCAGTGCTGTTATTATCCCAACCAGTGATGATATTATCCCACCCAGTGCTCTTATTATACAAGCCAGTGCGGCTATTATCCCGGCCGAACATTAGCATATCCCGCGCAAAAAACAGTCGAACATCAGTCTATCAGCCCAAGTACTGGAATGAAGAATTGCAGCGCCTTCATTAACGTAAGAAAGCAAAGCATTTGATAAAGCAGAGACATCCACATGACGACGTAGCAAAAAAAAAATACAAAATTTGCAAAAGAGATCTAAAGCAGGTTCTGAACCGTAAGAAGAAAGATTATGAAAATTTAATTGCTGCCAAAGCCAAAACTAATCCGAAACCATTTTATAGTTATATTTCGAGCAAAAAAATCAAACCCTGTAATAGACGATGTTGATGAGCTAGAAACGGTCGACACCATAATGAGTGTTTTATTTAATAAATACTTTTGCTCTGTATTTACGTTAGAGAATCTGGATATTCCTTATCCTGAGAATATCATAGCGGCAAAACGAATTGAAGCCCTCACCACAGTGAACTTCCCCCACCGCCCCCTCCCCCCTGAAGTTATTATATATATAGATAAATTGAAAGTCACCAAATCTCCAAGTCCAGACCAAATTCATCCCAGAATTCTGGAAGAGACTAGAAACGAAATCGCCGAAAATTCATCAAACATTTTCACCCAATCTCTCACAAATGACACCTGCCCCTCTGAATGGAAAAAGGCCAACGTTACCCGAATATTTGAAAAAATGGGATAAAAATTGACCTAGCAACTACCTTCCAATTAGTCTCACCTCAGTCATTGGCAAGTTGATGGAAAGTTTGATAACGGATAAAATTACATAATTCTTAGAATTAAACAGATTAATTGGCGACTCCCAGCTTGGCTTCAGACACAACCGGTAATGTCCTACGAATCTGCTACTCTTTTTCAGATATATAATCGAAATCCACGAGACATATTCTCCAATCGATATCATTTACCTTGACTTTCAAAAGATTTTGATAAAGGCCCCCACAAGCGCCTAATTAGTAAATTGCACGGCATCGGTACTCGAGGCGAACTTAACAACTAGATACAATGCTGGCTTACGGACAGACGGCAGCGAGTTGTACATAACAGAGCTTCCTCCCCTTGAGGTAATTTTATGAGCGGCGTGCCTCATGGATCCGTATTATGGCCAGTTCTCTTTTTAAAAATTATCATATATCTCAATAGCACGTACTCTCAAACACTAGCAAGTTTGCAAACGATACTAAGATCGGAGGAAACGTGCAAACTTAACTAGAGTGTCTGTAGATTCAACTTGACTTGAATAAAATTATTGATGGTCTGAAAAGTGTCAAATGAAATTTAATGTAGACAAATGCGAAGTTATGCACCTAGGTCCTCATAACCCCTAACGCGAATATTCGATGTCTGGAACGAAACTCAGTCCCGTCACCGAAAACAAAGATTTAGATGTCATCATTAGTAACGACTTAAAAGCAGCAAGCAATGTAACGATGCTGTTAAGAAAGGCACAAAATGCTAAGTATGATATCCCGCACTATCTCGTACAAAAACCAACACAGTATGCTCACGTAAAATAATGCATTTGTTAGACCACATGGCGAGTATGCCGTTCAATTCTGGTCTCCATTCCTTAGAAAAGACGTTATTTAACTTGAAAAGGTTCTATGTCGAGCTACCAAACTCATCCCCTCGCTGCGGAATGAATCGTACGAAGACAAGCTTCGTGAACTCAATCTTTATTCGCTAGAGAAACTTCGCGTCAGAGGCGACATGATAGAAGTGTGGAACAATGAATACATAATCGTTGGGAAACGTTTCTCACTCGACATCACGCGCAATTTCTTCACGTATAGAGTTGTCGTAGAATAGAACAAACTTCCGGTGGAGGTTGTGAACAGCAATAAAATCGAAACGTTCTTGTCGCGGCACGATAAGTTCAACATAAATCGCCGGTACATAGCCATCCCGTTCCCTTTCCTGTTGTTATTAAAAAACAGAAATGGCACACGAAGCTCTCTTAGACGTTCTACTTCAGAACTAATCCTTTTGCTATCAAAAGTCAACCTAGTTTGGGCCAATAGGCCACTTAGACGTTCTACTCCAGAACTAACCCTCATGCTATCAAAAGGCAACCTAGTTAGGGCCAATAGACCTGTTGTTGTCTTCCCACACTTGTAAGCACTTGTAAGCACTTGTAAGTGTTGTTATTATACCAGCCAGTGCTGCTATTATCCCAGCCAATGCTGTTATTATCCCAGCTATCGCTGCTATTATCCCAGCCAGTGCTGTTCTTATCCCAGCCAGTGCTGTTATTATCCCAACCAGTGCTGTTATTATCCCAGCCAGTGCTGCTATTATCCCAGTCAGTGCTCCTATTATCCCAGCCAGTGCTGCTATTATCCCAGCCAGTGCTGTTATTATCCCAGCCAGTGCTGCTATTATCCCCGCCAGTGCTGCTATTATCCCAGCTAGTGCTGCTGTTATCCCAGCCAGTGCTGCTATTATCCCAGTCAATGCTGAAATTATCCCCGCTAGTGCTGCTATTATCCCAGCCAGTGCTGCTAGTATCCCAGCCAGTGCTGCTATTATCCCAGCCCGTGCTGTTATTATACCAGCCAGTGCTGCTATTATCCCAGCCAGTGCTGATTTTATCCCCGCTAGTGCTGCTTATATCCCACCCAGTGCTGATATTATTCCAACCAGTGCTCTTATTATCCCAGCATGCTGTTATTATCCCAGAAAGTGCTGCTATTATCCCCGTCAATCCTTTTATTATCCATGTCAGTGCTGCTATTAGCCCAGGCAGTGCTGCTATCATCCCAGCCAGTGCTGCTATTATCCCCGTCAGTGCTGCTTTTATCCCAGCAAGTGCTGATATTATCCCAGCCAGTGCTGCTACTATCCCAGCCAGTGCTGCTATTATCCCCGCCTGTGCTGCTATTATCCCAGCCAGTGCTGCTATCATCCCCGTCGGTGCTGCTTTTATCCCAGCAAGTGCTGATATTATCCCAGCCAGTGCTGCTACTATCCCAGTCATTGCTGCTATTATCCCGGCCTGTGCTGCTATTATCCCAGTCAGTGCTGCTATTATCCCCGCCAGTGCTGCTATTATCCCAGTCAGTTCTGCTATTATTATGTAAACCATTTATGATTGATTTTATTGCATCTGATAAAAAGTTATAACGATTTTCTATTCAGGGATTTCGTTCCTCAAATATTGTTCGAAAAGAATGTTGCTGCTGGCATTAGATTTTCCTGTGTACCTGGTTTATTATTGAAATAGGTATGGGAGGTGTTTGAAATCGTTAGGGTATCCATGATAACCTCAACATCAATAAGAAATTGAATCCGAATAACTCAGATTTTCCTCATAAGATGGTTACTAATGATTTCCAAACTTTTTGTTCCTTACTTGGGGATCTCGATCAGATTATGAATATGAATTTCACGAGCAATTGTAATCAGTTTAGTGAAGTCATTTCCTTGTCGTTTATGTTCATATTTGGGCGAGAGGATATAGCGTTTGAATTGACGATCCGATCTTTATTTAGACAAGACAGCACGGTATCGTCACACAGATTTTGAATTTGTTTGAGGCGAAGCTCTTTCGTTATTAGTGGGAAAGGCGTATCGAAATGCTCAATTGGCACAATATAGAACATTATAAATGCACCATTTTAGCATTTGAGTGAGTTTAAGAGGAAAAGGCCAATGCGCTTTTCGGCCTAACTTGGTCTGATGGCCGCCGTGGCCGAGTGGTTAGCGCATCCGACTGCAGTGCCAGCCTCTGGTGCTGCATGTCGCGAGTTCGAGGCCACGGGTAGGGCGATCTTGTTACAGAGAAATTAGGCGCCTCCCCATTCTAATTAGGGGGGAACGGCCGTATGCATTCACATACATACATACATACTTGTGTGTTCAAGACTGACTCAAACCGTCAGTCATGAATAAACTGGTATATACATTTCTAACGACATACATGCATGAATAAATCGGTACAACCTTCCCATGGTTCAACTTAGCGAAGCCAATATGTCAGGGCCGCAAGATCACGTCGGCATAAGCATCGTCGTTCCATGTCTTTATGCCCTTCTGGTTATGACATTGCACGCTAGTGATAGACCTCCCTTGTCACAGCGCGTTGATGATGCATGTTGCGTTTGATACGTACGATAAAGGTGACCACAGTACCGGTTTAGTTTGTTAAACAAATGGACCTGAAACATGTTCAAATTTAAGAGATAAACTACCGAGATCAGCGGTTGCATCAGATTGAACATTAGTTACAAATGAGGACATTTACTTCAATACACATTTGCCATGCTATGTATCACTTGTCTCCAGCTTCATACTTGTCAAAAGGACGAAGGTCTCAGGCCGAACGCCTCGGTCGGGCTTTATTTGTTATCGATTGATGAGAGTCATTTTGTACTTCAGTTGAAACATTCGCTCCGAGTCTTGCTTCATCGCCACATTCGTTCCGATAATTCACTGATTTGTTGCCACTGGCAATCAACAAGCAATTTGTTGTGACATTTCATATATGAAGTAGAAAATAATATCTGGAAGCCTTTGGTGCGTGCATTGACGGAACTTATTGAACTGAATGAGATAACCGAAATACTGAAATACAAAGTGACCATCAGTGAAAGGGTGACAAAAAAATTGTGACACCTTCTACATACACCAATCAAATTTACCAATCAAAACAGGAGAAGTGTAACCAGACTTGATATAGTATAGAAAATGATAAAAATGTGAGTAGCGGGTGTGTAAAATCGAAATTGCATACAATTATTCAGGATATAGCTTATCTCAGATAGAAATGGACGAAATAACAAGCGAAGAAACTAATGAAAAAGTCGAAACTGATTGTTTCGTCAACTGGGATAATTAAGAGATATCGTGAAATAGGAGTGAAAAATGGCACTGTCAGCTCAGACAGCACATTTATTGAAAACACTCGAGTACAAGGGAAGGAGTTCAAGTGT
>SDVV010016886.1:0-14121 GCA_016164225.1 Gammarus roeselii | reverse complement strand
CTCAAGACAATGGTGTCAGGGCAATCCTGCTGACAGTAGCGTTGTTACAGGCCCGCTGTACAACAATAGTGTTGATGCACGCCCTCAAGACAATGGTGTCAGGGCAATCCTGCTGACAGTAGCGTTGTTACAGGCCCGCTGTAGAACAATAGTGTTGATGCACGCCCTCAAGACAATGGTGTCAGGGCAATCCTGCTGACAGTAGCGTTGTTACAGGCTCGCTTCAACGGTATTGGAGCAGGCCTGCTGAAAATATTATTGGTACAGACCGCCCGCTAAAATGGTGTTGGCGTAGGCCCGATTATGCAAATGGTGTGGGAGGACCGCTGACCAAAGTGTTAGTGCAGGTCGACTGATAATATTGTTGTTTTAAGCCCGCTACAACACTGTTGGAATGGGCCAGCTGAAGGATTTAATGTTGGAAGACACCAACAGGACTTCGGCACAAATTAGGTTGGTTTTGGCTTGTAGGTAGATTAGGTCAGATGTAGGACGTCGAAGAGTGCATCCTGTATATTGTGGGAGTCTGCATCAACGCGGAGTTAATGCAGACTCCCCCGTAGGGCAAGTAAAGGATCAAAAAGGGAAAGGCTGAAATAAGAAATAACATTTAACAGTGATACTCAAAATAACTCAAATCAACACATGAAGAGAAAGCCACCGACCCGCAGCGTTGATTCGAGGTTGCGTTAGTTATATTTATCATTGACCGGAGTCATGACCGAACACCATTTGGCAGCGACTAGGTACTAATGCCAGGCACTAGTTTGACCTGCTAGTATCAATGACGGGTACTATTTTATCCGTGCTGGTGTTAACATATGCTGGACCTGATGCCGGACACTGTTTCTGAATTGATTGATTTGGGCCTCATTTCCACCAGAGCCTCAACGTGAGTCATAATAGGCTCCTCCGTAGGGCGCGACCGTCGTTGGTTTAGGTAACTGTTTCTGAAACGCGCCACACCCCGAAGCTAATTAGCGGCGATTCTGGTAGATTATGTCGAACCGAGACTTGATCGTTTCGATTGTATCCTCTTTAGGATCTTCCCTTGGAAGTCTGTTCCATTCTTCGACCACTCTGTGCGTAAACAAGGTACTCGTTTGTCGAGTGTGAAACGATAACAGACTATTCGGTACCTATTATTTTTGGTCACTCCGTTCACATCTCGAGTTGAACGACTCGTACGGTCGACGCTCTCCATACTGGTTATAACCTCCCACACTTCGATCACCTCACCTCTGACTTCAAGAGAATAAAGGTCAAGTTCGTTAAGTCTGTCTTCGAATGATTTATTGCCCAGCGAGAATAAAGGTCAAGTTCGTTAAGTCTGTCTTCGAATGATTTATTGCCCAGCGAGAATAAAGGTCAAGTTCGTTAAGTCTGTCTTCGAATGATTTATTGCCCAGCGAGAATAAAGGTCAAGTTCGTTAAGTCTGTCTTCGAATGATTTATTGCCCAGTGAGAATAAAGGTCAAGTTCGTTAAGTCTGTCTTCGAATGATTTATTGCCCAGTGAGAATAAAGGTCAAGTTCGTTAAGTCTGTCTTCGAATGGTTTATTGCCCAGTGAGAATAAAGGTCAAGTTCGTTAAGTCTGTCTTCGAATGGTTTATTGCCCAGCGAGGGGATAAGTTGAGTAGCTCTACGTTGAACTTTTTCCGATTAAATTACATATTTTGTAGGGTACGGAAACCAGAATTTGACTGTATTCTCGAGATGAGGTCTACTGATTGCATTGTACAACTAAAAAATACTGTGGCTTCACTGCTACGAGAGTGCATGGGATATCATGCATAACATTCTATTTGCCCTTTCAGCGGCATCGTTGCATTGCCAGCTACATTTAAATAATTACTAACGATTACACCTAAAATTACCTCTTCGAGGATCGGAATCTGATTCTTTCTAAACATGAATTATCCGTGCCTGAGGTGGTGATGACCCATGTGCAAAAGTTTGCATTTGTCGACATTGAACAGCATTTGCCATGTTTCTGATCAATAAACAATTTTGGTCAAGGTTAATTGAATCTGCTTATGAATATTACGAAAAAAAAAACGAAAAAAAGCTTTTGAATAGTACGAAAAAGACTGGGCCTAAACCAAATCATTGATGCAGACCTCTTGTTACCTTGCCCCAATGTTTATCATTAAGATAGTATTTTATCAAATTATGTTCCTCACACCGAATACCGATGCTGTGCAATTTAGTAGCTAAGCATCTATGAGGGACTTTTTGGCATGCCATATTTGACGCAGGCTAGTCTAAAGTGGTACCGAGAGGTTCCCATCAACATGATTGTTTCGAAGAATTCTGTAATTTTATCAGTGATCAAACTTTTTAGCAATTTATCAATTGCCGGAACACTTGTCCCCATTATTGAAAATTTGAATAACTTTGGCCTAATTTCATAGAGAAGGGCAAGTGCCATTTGTGAGAGAATCTGTGGAGATTTGGGCCAATGGTTCGACAACTTCGTTCCTTATCTCTTTTAGTATTCTTGGATGAACCTGGTCAGGGCTTGGAGATTTGACGACTTTCAAATAATATTTATACATAAATACTTCTGCAGAAAACAAAAAATCTGGCGCCGAGTGCTGCAATTTGCTTCCTGCTGTATACTATAAAGCGCTCTGTCTCTCTGGCCTGTGTGGGCTCCATGCCATTGATCGGAAGGGGTAGTGATGAGAATTTGATGTTTAGAATTTTACTCCCAAAGAACTTTTTAGAACGAATAATGACTGTACCGTTTCGTTACAGACCTGATTGTAGGAGAGGAAACAGGGGTGAAACGGCATGACAATTACTGAGCATTATATAAGGTCTGGAAGTACCTACTACAAAGGGCGCTGAAAATTCTTGCCGAATTTAATCTTACACATGAAATTGAAAAATGGATATCAAATGATAAAGTCATAATGGTTGTGTGCTCGTGTCACTCTGGCTCATGACAGGAGAGGCGACAAGGACTTGGTCACCATGGTGAGTCTTGAGTACAACTTGTTGCTGCTTCTGATGGAGGCTGAATGAAGCTTGGCCGAAGGTCTGGCCTGAGTCTTCGGCCGTGCCGACACGTGATTGGCTACAGCCAGACGATGCAGACTGCTGATGTGGCTGTGCCAATTATTCGCTATTTCTAATGCAAATCTTGTCTCCATACGTTTTAAACTGTCTAGATGTTGCTCTGTTTAACTAATACTAATAACGAGCAAAAACTATTACTATAATTTGTATGTAATTCTCAATTCAAAAACTCTACTTTAATCCTTAACTTAGCATTTCAAGATCCCTGTGCCGCTCCCCGGATGGTGATTAGCTCGCGTCCACTCCTTGTTGCCGCTCCTGGCGCTGATTGACTAGCGACAAAAATCTTTGTTGTTGAATGGTTTCTTGCAGTATACGATGGGAATTTTGAGCTGGAATCCCGCACTGCTTGATGAAAAATTGACATGCGGAGCTATTCCCGCCGCCAGAGAGAAAACTGCATCTATGAAACATTTCCAATGGGAGGTAATACAATGGTCTAAAATATAATACCTTAATCTGAAAAGAAAATACATTATTTACATGAAGTGAATTATACAATAATTGACGTGGGGGAGAGCAGTGCAGAACTCAACTTCGCGAGCTCTTTCAATACTTTGAGGATTGAGATCATACGGATGTTCTAACACTAATAGAAAAAAAAGTATTGGTTCAATAAAACACTAACCAAAGTGTCGTTTGTTTTTTCCGGTCGTTCTTAGAGGACCTTTCACAGATCAAATTCTTTCTGCTCGAGGGATCATCTTCATAATTTTTCTTTTTCTGTTTCAAGAACTTTGTAAGAACTCTTTTGCTGCCTTTAAACTAGTTTTTTTTCAGTTAAATCATGTTTTTTTTTATACGATGATTGCTTTACTTTCTTTTGCGACCTAAGATTCCGCAGTTCTTCTTGTCAGTACTTAGGCTGATTGACGGCTTAGCGCATGAGTTTTCGTGGGACATGACCAGGTTCAATGTCTCTAAGTGAACTTAAAGTTGGCTTTACGATTGATTGACGTCACTTTCGAGGGTTATATTTGCTGACGCCATTGACTCTCGTAAGCCATTAATGTTATATAATCTACATTTTGAATAGTATTTATAGTTTTTTGGACGTTTTCCATGCGAGGTCTATCGTGAAACGAATACAGTTGTGCTCGCTAGTTTCGAATTGTTCGCCCACTTCAACACTCGCGACTTCAGAATTGCTTGCCCAAAATGGAAGATCAAGGATATTGTTGCTTCGTATAGGTGTCTTTACTATTTGGGTCATGAACTATCGACAAAAACACAATCAGGTATTGGCCTGGTGGAGTACATTCGTCTTTTTCCCAATCAACGTCAGGAATATTGAAATCTACCAAGAAAGTCTGTTTGTGTTGGGACGACAACGACGAGGGTGTTGCCTAGATTGATATCATCTGCATCCGCGCTCTTTAGGTGTCGATATACGAGGGTGATTTGATACTTTGTATACTTACCGATTACTTGATATGACAAAATGTTGTGTCTGCTGCTTCAAATAAACTTCAACTATTTGTGGCGAATTTCTTACTCTTAATATTACTCCTTCTCCGTCGCGCGCTCGTCTATGTTTGTGATGCAGAGAGTAGCAATAGATAGTGAATTCACCTGGATAATATATTGCGCTTATTTTCATCCACGATTTTGTAATTTATATGATATCGATTTTGCAAGGATATCCGCATTGTCGATTTCGTCCCCGGGACTTCTTTGAGTGTTTACATAATAACATTTGATGGTTTCGGCAGTCACACTAAGTCTGGTTTCTTTACGGGCCTTATTTTTTTGGGCCCTCCATCGTTGCCATCACTTCTATTTAATATTAAACGGATTTATTTTTTGAGACTCAGCGACCTTTGTCTGTATCTCGGATACCATATCTGCCTTCAATAGTTTGGTTGCGTTGCTAGTTTTGGATCCGCAAGTTTCGTTTGGTCTGCTTAGGTCTGCGTCGAGATCTCGATGTTCTCATGTCTCGGTACTCTGTTCTTTGATGGCGGTAGATCCTGCATTATTCACGTGTCTGAATTATAATGGGTAAATGAGCGGAGGAATTGAGACACGGAGACACTTGTTCACAATGAAATGTACAGGGGAGGAGACGGCTGGTCTAGGGGAAGTCCAAGACTATACTGCCTCGACTGATCCAGTCCCACTGTTATTATTGGTCTAATCGTAGACAGTCATAGCTAGTGTCACGCACATGTATCTTAAACTCTGACCCCTTCCCACTCTCTTTGCGAAAGTAGCTTACATGACCAGGCTCAAGAGACCGAGTCGGCAGGGTTTGCTGCCATTATGTCCTAAGCACTTTATTGACTTGATACAGAGTCCGTACCGTTGGACCTCTTTAAGGCTTCCCTGTCACAACACGAAACTATCACTGCTTATGATTTTGCTGGTAATTAGGCCATACAGTACAAGTCTAATTAATGAAATTAATGAGCTTCCTTCCGGTGTAGGCGACGGCTGTTCTGGCGCTGGCTCGAGCCGTTCTGACAAAACCAGGGATTAGTGTCAGGTGGACGTGACTTTATTGGTACAATGTTCTGTTATATGTTTACGTTAATGTCTGATAAGTTCAGATCTGATGCTCTGTAAGGCGTTTTCGATGGTATCAAGTTCATACGTGAATTTATAGTATTTTATGTCGATCATCGTTTCCAATGGTCAGAGATTGGGTTTACCGAGCTTCTCACAAAGATGTAAGACAATTGTTTAGATACATCGCCTTGCTCATCTTACAATTACTTTGTTTTGCACAGGTTGGATGCCAGCGTCATAAATGTTCGCGTTTGATCGTTTGATGATACCTAGCAAAGTTTCGTATCATTCCCCGGTCTTTTCCGTTTGTGTCACGTCATATCCTCAGACTTGTATAATAAATACTTTAGAAGACGGTTTCGTTTTCATTTGGATTATGCCTTCAATTTTGCCAGTTTTCAAGTCTGGCTTACAGAGTGTTTTCAGTTGAACTTCTCATGTTCACTGGTTTGATTTGGAAAAAGTGGCATAGCAAATTCACAAAAATTATCCTTAAATTCTTAATATATTCCATTGGCAATACTTCAAATCGGCTTCGCGTTCCTGTCGATTGCGGCGAGCCAATAGCCCAAGTGCGATGCTTCACCGCCGCCTGCCTGCCCCGTTTACTACCGTTGAATAAAGAGCCTGTTTATTTTTTACTTCTTCGACTAAGTTTTCTAACGATATGATGCGAACATTAGTCCTATAACTAGCGCTGGAAGCATCTTGACCAGTTCAGAGTCTAGGTCTACTTGAAGTTCATATTCTCTATTTAAAGTGACTATAACGTTCATCTGACAATATATAATTCACTCTTTGTCACATCTTCAAATTCATTCAACTGTTTATGCACGTTTTCTAATTTAGATCGAACAGCTAGCAACATAGTATCATTGTTGAATGCACCTCCATTGGCTGGGTCACCAGCGGAATGACACCAGATGTGCCCTCAGTCGTTGATCTTGCCTGTTGGCAGAGTTACTGCCCGCTGTCATGCATTCCTCATTCCGTTGGCCGTTGCTCAATAGCCTGGAAGAGCTATCGGAAAACACTAGGTTAAATATGTACAATTGGGAGCAAATGTCACATTCCAGCCTAATAGGAACCATCCTGGAATTGCAAAGCGAGTTCTAGTTGGAAGTGAATGACTTAGTTCTATATTCAAGGGTACGGATTTTTTTCTAACTAAATATTATCTAGCGTTAGTACAGGCCGCCTGACAATAGTGTTAGTACAGGCCGCCTGACAATAGTGTTGGTGCAGGCCGTCTGGTATCCACACAAATCCATTCATAATCCCTGAATATCAAGCCACTAATAGCACCTATAATGCTACAAATCTTAAGTAATTTACATGCATAACGTCAGGCCCTACCAATCTTCACACATCCAGATGCCAGTCCCCACCAGTCGTCACACACCCAGAGGCCAGTTCCCACCCGTCGTCACACACCCAGAGGCCAGTTCCCACCAGTCGTCACACACCCAGATGCCAGTTCCCACCAGTTGTCACACACCCAGATGCCAGTTCCCGCCAGTCGTCACACACCCAGAGGCCAGTTCCCACCAGTCGTCACACACCCATAGGCCAGTTCCCATCAATCGTCACACAGCCAGAGACCAGTCCTCACCATAGGCTACGATTCGAGTCCAGTCAGGCGAAACCAATATCCAAGTTTAGGGGCGTAACCTATCCGACTCAAAGAAATGTAACACTGCAAGTTCAGAGCGCCGAAGACGCTTGACACGGCGCCCCCTGCCGGCATACTAATGAAACGGCACCAATGGGGAGGGAAGGTGGGTGGTCTTGAAGGAACTTCTAAGGGCGAATAGAGTTAGATGCCAATCACCTCAGCTTCGATTGATTTCTTAATTGGTCGAGATTAGATTGGGATACAGGGCTTTTAGTGTGATAGAGCACATGGGGGTGGAGTGGTTAAGATTAGGTTGGGATATTGAGTTTACAGTGGAATAGAGCACATGAGGGTAGGGGATGTCAGCAGGTATACGTAGACCTGTCACACAGAAAGGGGAAGGCGAGTGAAAAGAGAATAGTATGTTCAATTTCATTCATTCGTGTTACTAGAAAAATGAAGCGACAGAAACTTGATCCAGCAAGTCATATGTGTTTGTCCTCAAACAAATTGTTCCACTGCATGTGTAGAGTTAAGGAGAAACATTTAAATTCCAAAAGACGATGATCTGTGAATTAAAGCCGGGCAGAGATTAGGGTTTGCTCATGTTTTGACAATTGACGTCTATTAACAGTAGGAATTGTCCTCTCTTGAGTCGTGTCTGTGTGGCCTTTACAAGTCGAGGATCGTGTGTTGCCCTCTGGTGATCTTTCCTAGCACAATAGTGCGACCTAAATTAAACTTCATTTAATACAATAGGTCCTCCTGGAGGAGAGGCCGCAGTGAAACATATAAAAAAGGAAAAACAAGTTCTTTGAGTCTAAGAACGTGTTCTTGAATTCAAATCTGACTCGAGCTCAGTAACGTTTGAGCTACGTAACGTTGTTACTTGATACGTGCAACTCTGTGGTTTTTATTTCAAATAAGAGCTACCGAAAGACAAACAACAAGCTACTTATGATAAACCTCACCTCAGCGACATCGCTCGTTGTGGAGTTCTTATAAAGTGCAGGATCTTATTCACAAGGGTCTTATCCACAAGCATTTTATCCAAAAGGATCTTATCCGCATGGCCCTTTTTCACAAGAAATTTACTCACAAGGATCTCATCCACAAGCATCTTTTCCACAAGGATCTCATCCACAAGCATTGTATCCGCAAGGATCATATACACATTAATCTAATCTACAAGGATCTTATCCACAATGACCTTATTTGTAAGCAACTAATCCAAAAGCATTTTACCCACTAGGATCCTATCCACAATGAACTTATTCATAAGTATTTTATCTACAAGACAAGCTTTTGATCCACAAGGATCTTATCCACAAGGATCTCATCCATGAGGATCTTATCCAAAAGGATCTTATCCAATATCGTTGTAACTGTAGTAAAAAGAGAACCATGTTACTCACTTCCAGAGCTGTACCTGCTATTGAGTGCTGCTTTTTTTCCAACGGAACCACAAGCGCGGCTATATTTTGAAAACAATAACGAATTCACCAGCGCCGCTAGTTTTTGGGGCGTTGCACGAGCTAGTCGCTAGCGCTACTTCCCGTCGTTTCAAAAACGACGGGTTCAGAACGCGAAGTGAGAACATCAACAAATTTTCTCGTATGATACCGGTATGAAACGTGTTTGAACGCAGTGTAGTTCGACCGTTGCCCAATCGTTGCCTTGTGGCTGCAGGCTTCAGCTGCGATTCAGTCAACAAGTGTCGCTCGTGGTGTGAGGTGAATCAGAACATGTCAGTCACCGCCCTTGTCAGTCGGCACCCTTGTCAATCAGCACCTTTGCCAATCTGCGCCTTTGCCAATCTGCGCCCTTGTCGATTGCAACTATTCTCGTCAGGTGCCGGCTTACTTTCCTTTCCACCTACCTCCATCCCAGCCCACTGTACTTGCACACCCCAACCATCCCTTCTCTCGCTCCCTTCCCTACCTTTCCATATACTATATACTCTTCCTTCGAAAGAATTTTGTCCAAAGAAACCATCAGACAATTCATCTGAACACTTTACAACGAGACATCGGAACCTAATTTCACGTGCCCGCGTCCTTACGGGGCAACTCTCCCACCACCCTCTCCACTCCTCCTTAGCCCTGAGAACCGAGATGGCATATAGAATCGCAATTCTTTATATTATATAGTTCTATGAAGCACCGAAGTAATCAGTCATTCATCATTATAAGCTCTCGGACTCATATAGAGAAAAGTTTAAATGCAAATGGGACGACTATTTTCTATACGTCTCTGATTACTGCTTGATATTTATGCTCAATCATCGACAATCATTTCATAAACGAAAATAATTTTTCATCAATAGATGGCTTCCTTTCACGTGAAGTCCAGCAGGGTAGAGAGGAAAGGGGTAGGGCGAACGCTGCAGGCCAACAACCAGCTTATTGTTTCGCAGTCCAAAACTTGAAGTCCATCAACCTGTTGGATTTTTGCATGTGATTGTAGATGCTTTAAAACGATCCAGGATCCTTCAACAAAACATCCTGTGAGGCCTGCAGGTTGCCAGGATGGTTACCCGGAACCGCTTTACCATCTTTTCATTTCCTGTGAAGCATCGGCCCAAGATGGTTCCAGTCAAACGTGAAGAAAAAGCTTGCTTGCCTCTACTGACGTCGAGCCCTGATCAGGAGGAGATCTGTCAGCAAAAGAGGACCCGCCTACGGGGGGGCAGGATGCAGATTGACGAACAATTCTCAGAGGGAATTCAACCTGCCAGACTCTTGGGCTTTGTAAGATGGGGCCAGATGCAGGCTTTCACACGAGCTAAGGGCTTGATATACGATTCTATTCAGAAGCCTTACCAAGGAAACTCCCGGGTCCCGGGAGAAACTTCGACATTTTTCGAGAGGTATAAAAGAGATTGGGGATTGTAAGGTGTAGTATAAAGTTATCGGGGTAGTCTGGAGAAATGGCATCCGTAAGAGTAGAAAATTGCTCGCATAAAAAGACAGTTATAAAAATATATATGCTGGAGTTATTAATTGAAGTTCAAAAATTGGTAGCCTTCTGCAAGACTAAAGCAGACGAACCGAATGTGTAAAAATGGTTCCTTCTGTTAAAGGAAAAAGTATGTTAAGAGATTCATATCCTACAATTATATAATTTATATAAATTTATTGAACGATAGCCCTAGTAAGCCTAAACAACTGTTTCTAAAGCATATCACCAGACGAGATTCAAGAAACACGGCGAATGAAGGTAGTTTGAACTCGTTTGCATTCAGTGGACGATATTTTACTTGAGTTTCACCTCGAAACAGAGCGTACACACGATAGTTATTAGATGAAAAATCTACGGCTCCCGTCATGTTGCACGTGACCTTAATAGTGAGAGCAAGTCGTATTCACAGGCGTGTCCAAAAAGTTGAATTATAACATTCGGAACGAGGGTTGGGGATGAAAATGAAGCCCTTCTTGTCCAGTGTGAAGCCCCAACTCTGATAACAAGGTCTTCATGCCGCTGGACGGCTAATTTATGAATTCCATTGGACCCGTTGTATTATCGACCACTGATTGAAACTCCCTTGGTGACACAGACGACTCGGCCGCTCTACGCCCATATTTATATAGCCCTCTGAATTAAGGGTTTACCGCCGTGAACAAAAACATATCAATGATATGTTGTCCCACGTATCTTCAGTATGTACTCTTACGTATCTTTGAATTGTATCAACGCCGTGTATTTATACTTCTGTATCTTCAAGAAAGATGCTCCTGAAGTCGCTGTGCCTCGAAGAAACCTCGAGCCGACCTGATGCCCCCTGCAAGATCAGGCTTCCTAACAGTAGGTAAACAGGACAAAAGAAACGAGCCATGCTTGGGCCTGGACGGAACAGTTGCAGTGCCATCAGACCTCCAAACATTAGGATGGGTTCTATAGAACTCTGCATTCTGTACTCAGAGCGTTTAATTTTAGGAGACTTAGGTAGCTGCATTTTCACGAACTAGAGAAAATCATAGGTGAGTTTTGTTCAACTGTTAGAGTATTTGGCGTACAACCCCGCTTCACGTGGTACGTGAACTCCAAAATTACCGTTCAATGCTCTCTTGACCATTAATGCTCAACGAAAGCCAAACGCGTTGAGGAGGAAACTCATCAAGAAAAACTAAGAAATTGACACTATTTCTGAAATGGAGTCATCAACATCATTCCAGAATGAATTCGGCACGACGCCGGCAGCCGTTCCCTACACGTCAGTTTAACGCGTGTTTACCGCGCACCCTACACACGTGTTCGTCGCGCTCCCTACACATGTGTTCGTCGCGCTCCCTACACATGTGTTCATCGCGCTCCCTACAGATGTGTTCATCGCGCTCCCTACACATGTGTTCGTCGCGCTCTCTACACATGTGCTCGTCGCGCCCCCAACACATGTGTTTATCGCGCTCCCTGCACATGTGTTTATCGCGCTCCCTACACATGTGTTCATCGCGCTCCCTACACATGTGTTCAGCGCGCTCCCTACATGTGTTCATCGCGCTCCCTACACATGTGTTCATCGCACTCCCTACACATGTGTTCGTCGCGCTCCCTACACATGTGTTCATCGCACTCCCTACTCATGTGTTTATCGCGCTCCCTACACATGTGTTCATCGCGCTCCCTACACATGTGTTCGTCGCGCTCCCTACACATGTGTTCATCGCACTCCCTACTCACGTGTTTATCGCGCTTCTACACATGTGTTTAGCTGTACTCAGTATTGCATCACGTATAAGTCAATAACACATGTAGGTAGCGACAGGTTAAATAACACATGTAGGTAACGACTGGTTACAAAGTAACCTTTACACAGACTGGTGAAATTTTGAAAGGTTTGCTGGAGATTTCTCTCCGTGTACACGTCAGTTCATTGCGCTCCCTACATGTCAGTTCATCTATTTTCAAAGGTTTCATTAATGTTATTCCATAAATGATCTATGTTGCGCACTTGGAAAATATTATTGTGCAGTTAGATAGCATGTGTTGCCCATTTTGACCAATAGTGCCAAAAATGAGTCCGTATTAGTCAATTAGGCATTTCAAGTGTTATGTGTAACGCACCAAGAGAGAAAACCGTACTCTTGTGTTGTTGTTGTTGTGATGATCATGAATAAATCCCATAAGTGACCTAGTCCGATTTCATCTCCTGACTAACACTGATTAACACGTAAAACTATCCGTCATTGCATAATGATATTTTCAAAACTTATTTCTGCACTCTTTTAACTCGGCTGCAATTTTCTTTGGTTGAGGCTCCGGTGGAAATGAGGCTCAAATCCAATTTTAAATTTTAGCGGTGCCTATTTTACCTGTTTATTCCTTAGCAGATTACTAGGTGTTATTCGTACACTCATTTTCATCGTAGTCTTATGCAACTGGTTCTCTGTAACAAAATCAAAAGGAGCTTGTATTCGGTAGTATCATTGCCTTGTACCCTTGCCGGTATATATTAGTCATTTCTTGCTTATAATAACTTTGGGACGCTCGGTAGAGCCACCTTGCTTCTTCAAATACTGTTATTTCCACAACTGGTCATTTACTGAAATTTACACAATTTCTCCTACACCTTCTGATACTTCGCCGTTCAAGTCACTTACAAGTTGTTGCTTAGAATCATGCTAATATTCCCACAACATTAAGAAGCAGAAGGGAGCTGCTACGATCCAGTTTTGTTTTGCTCCAACTCAATCTCGCAAAAGGAGTAACTTTGTACTAATAAGTACTTAATTGTACTAATTCCGTTTTTTGAATCGTCGATATCTCACAATTTCACTTTGATATTTACTGCGTATGGAAGAAGCTCGGCATCAATTGTTTGACATCACGAATTTCTTATTTTCTGCCAGTTCATACTAGTTTCACGAACAAGCTACTCATTAAATATAAACATCTAGATAACATTTCCAGTTAAAAAATAATCATATTTTCACGAGCTAAACAGAGTTTTCATCCCCAGGTGGACTCCCTTAATCGCATGAAGACATGAATCACTCGAAAAAACTCGTCAGGTCCCCTTAAAATATTGATAATGCCTTCCCACCCTTATGAACAGCAAACTGTCCGTTTCCCCACTGTTATACTCTCTAGCAGTCTAAGATGGTTCATGTTGAGCTAAAATGTGGCTTTTGCCACCAATCGTATATATACGCCTCCGAACTAATGTTTTGCTGTAGTTCTTCTAGCTTTGCCAGAAATTTGCTCGAGTCCCTCAAATGAGGGATGCAAGACAGCGCGCTTTTTCAACATGCCGAGGGAATCAAACAACTGAAAGCACAATTCAGTCGTGCCTCCAATGACTCGTCCAACACAACGACAGTCAACACGGATATTCGGTTGCTAGTCGTTGAATTGACAATAGAAAACATACCGAAACAACTTCACAAATTCGAAGATATGTTAAGCAGCGAACTAGCAGCATCAAAGAAACTGCTAAGGCCACCCTAAATCAAGTGAAAGAACTTGAAATGCACCTAGACTCTGAATAGGTCAAGAAGCTTACAGCTCTAGACGCAGAGACACAGAGATCGTATCTAATCGATCGAAAACTCAGTCAAAGATAGCCAGGCACTGTACACAACTGTAGTAAGCAGGAGGCAGTTACGCTGTGACGATGCACCACATATTGAGTCACTATTTCACCACATCCGACGTGACACAAGAAATCGATTCGATGTATTGCACAGTGAAACCGATTAGATGTATTGCACGATGAATTTATTCGTTTACGTAAATGAGGCCAGAACAGCCGGGGATTTAGGCTAGGTTGCTTGACTTTTCAATATTCATTTCAGCTCCCCGTTGCTTACGCATTCTCTCTCTACATCTGAACCTTTATTTGAATAATGCCTATCGAAGCGTTAATGTATCGATTTTTAATTAAAATCGGGTTTCCTACAAATCAAAGTATTGT
>SDVV010016885.1:0-14121 GCA_016164225.1 Gammarus roeselii | reverse complement strand
ACACTTAATTAATACACTCCTGTACAGCAATCAAGGTGCCTAAATATATCAAGGTTCTATAAATGTCAAATTGCTACTATGCACTCAGCTTGACAATCACACACGGGAGATTCGTATTCGCTAACTACTGTAAGCAATCCAACAGCCTATTATCGTTTTTTATGCACATTTGATTATCCATTTCCTTCTCAATCATATTTAAAATGTGCGATCTTTTATTCCGAAAGATGATCATCAAGTCGTGTCTTACAGTAATGTCCACGAGTGTCAAAAAAACTGGATCTTTCTCGAATACGGGAAGACTCCCCTTCCAATAGCGTTGATATGAGAGCTCGTGGGGAGATTTAACATCAGAGGAAGAGAGTTGAGCCAGAATCAGCCAGACCTTTTCAATCGTATCGTCGAAAAAAATCATCTGTGCAGCCCTTAGGGCGTAAGACTTACAAAACAACGTCAAAAGCAAACCAACGTGTTATTGAAGTGATTCAGGAACATTCTACCTTTACCATTCGATAAATTGCTAGCTAACCTAAGCTCAGAATGTGTACTACAAATAAACAAATTTGTAAATAGCTAAAAGGGAAGCCGTATAAGTTCCACAAGTGGCAGTAGCTTTGTGAAACTGGAAAAATAATTTTTCATGTCTCTGGGTGTCAGATTTTAACATTGATCCACACAATATAATTTTATCGAATGAGAAGTTTATTATTTACACAAAAACCACATCTTTTTGATTTGAATTTAAGGTTCTGGAGCATCGCATAGCCTTTTCAATACGAAGATTGTGTGATGAAGTTGTCCAATTAAACGCCTTACCAAATCGGAAGACAGTCAAGTTGTTGCGGTCTTCTGCAGTAGATCAAATTTTTTTACCGTCAATTTAGGGCCTCAATTTGAAACAGATTTGTAGCGCCGAGTATTTTTTTATAAGAAAGCACACAAATCCGCCAGCTTTTAATGTTCACATGGTGTGAAAAGTGATGAATGTATATTTTCTAGCGTTTAAACTTATGTTTTCAAATATGCACTCTTTAAAAGAAAGAGTGGATTGCTGCCAAATGCATCCGGTAAAATATATGATGGGCGTCTTTCTGGTATGATTTTGTTCGAACAGTTCATATGCATCATGTTATAATTTTGTCTACTAACCCCTCGTCTGTATAGGACTATGTATTGCTGTAAACAATCACCTAAAGATGGAATTATCAAACTTCCCTGATTCAATTTTCCCCCGAGTTTGCAATATTAAATCTTCCTATATATGCTGTCGTAAATGTCCTCAGTGTGGAAGTTGTCTCGGCGTCTATCAAGAGACTTAATTAGCCATGCATTTCTTGCCGAGTGTCGTATAGGCCTTACGATTCAACAAATATCGGTATCATATCTACACTAGAATGTGGTTGAAAACCTGCACCGTCTGACAGCCTCTCCGACCATACAAAGTCATCCTAGCCTGCCTCTACGAAGAAACATTCAGTTTGGTCACCGCAAAGAGAAGACAGAGAGCCATGTTTAGAATAAACTATGCCCTGCCAAGTGACAAGGTGATTTTGAAATAACCTACAGTCCAGATGACAAAGGCTAACTTCCAAAACTCACCGAAGCCGCAACCGTGCACAAAAAAGCCGAAAATGTTGAGCGTGTAATGGAACATTTTCAAATAGAACCCAAAACATCAATCAGCCGATCTTCCAACGGCTTCGCTGTATGACGTGCGCCGATCTGGCGTAACGTCCGTAAGAATAATTTACACCCATCCTAGTTTCAATTTATGCACAGTAGCACAGATCAAGATTGCGAAAAGCGTCTCAAAGTTGCTTCAGAGGAATTGCAGCGTCATGAAGTGAAAGACGAGGCCCACTTACAGACTGAAGAAGTCTTCAGTCTGTTTTCTAAACGCTTGCTGGTCTTGACTTTCAATTGGGAATCTGGTGTAATTTGTATTTTTTTTGAGATGACGTAATGCTGTAATGATCTAAAGATGCTACAATAGCATTTGGTCTGAACTAATCAGAACGAATATTGAAGAAGACATCATCTCCATACAAGATGGCGCCCTTTTAAATTTCACAAAAATTGTCTGAGACTGGCTAGAGATGACACTCGTCAACAAATAGATGGGCCGCGGAACCCTGACAGGAATATTGCTCGGCCTCCTCTTATGACGGATTCGACACAGTGCGATTTCTTCTTGTGGAGCTGAACCAATTTGAAGGCTTACACACCACGTCCGTGAAGCCTCGAAGTTCTCAAGAAATGTATCAGGGAAGCATTCGACCAAATTTATGGGGATGTGGGGAAGAGAGTGAAGAAAAATTTTGAAGAATGACTTCGACGACTAACATAGTGAAGGTGGTCATATTGGAGCCAATAGGAAAGATGTTTAATCATCTAAGTTTTGCTAAGTGTTCTGCATAATAAATGGCAAAGCAGGTACTTTTTTGTGCAGCATTTTCATTTTATTCCCCATCGTATTCGAAAAGATACGTTAATCCCGAGGTCGCCGTGGCCGAGTGGTTAGCGTGTCCGACTGCAGTGTCAGCCCTGGTGCTGCATGTTGCGAAGTCGAGCGTCGGCATAGACACGCGGTATGACGAGGAGATTGAGCGCCTTCCCCTCTGTGTCAGCCTAACTAAAGAGAAACGGCTGTATGTCTATACATACATACGTTAATTTTCACCCTGAATAGAAGGGTGAGATTCCTGGTTTACTTATTAACCTTCAACTGAAGATATAAACACTAGTATAATCAGAAGTACATATAGAACAAATTGCCGGCTCTTCTGTAGATGCATTCCCGCTGGTTCGGGCGCTTTACGGAAAAGTAAATACCCGATTAGTATTTATAAATACCGTCCGTACCGCAACATTAAATAGGTCAGTGTAATTACTGGAATCTGGATAACCACCTGAAGAAAGATGGTGACGGACGCGACAGTGCTGTTGTGGTGATGAACCATGCAATGCCGACAAATTCATTACTGAACTCCTGAAATATCAATGTAGACCAAAGTCACAAGTGCCCTATTATTGCGAAGCGGCTGTTCAACCATTGCCTGCGATCAGATTTAAATTTAATTAATTTTCACATCCTTTTTTTCAATGAAATGCAAATAATGATTATCCTTAGAGCTTGTGCCAGGATTTTCAAAATTGCTGCAGGATAAAGGGTTTGAACTATATTACAATCTACCGAAACGTTCGCCTTTGAGCATGAAAAATTACCCTACCACCATTTCAATACCATGTTCACCCTACCACCCTCACCCTAACACGCCCATCCTTCCACCCTCAACCTACCACCCTCAACCTACAACCCTCAACCTACCACCCTCAACCTAACACCCTTTCCCTACTACCCTCACCCTACTACCCTCACCCTACCATCATCACCCTACCATTCTCACCCTACCATCCTCACCCTTCCACCCTCACCCTACCACCCTCACCCTACCACCCTCACCTTACCAGCCTCACCCTACCACCCTCACCCTACCAAAGCCACCCTACCACCGCCACCCTACCACCGCCACCCTACCACCACCACCCTCCTTAACCCTGCCTTCCTTACTCCACCCTTACCCCCAGTCAAAAAGCAAAGCGACTAATCCTCGATTAATCAACGGCCGTCGGTAAGCCGTTTAATAATGCTGCCAAGATGTGCGCGGCTCCGCCCTCCTTTGTTCCCAAATGCCGGCCGTCGTAGGTCGACGCTCATCCGTTATATATGAAAGATCGCTCTAAAAGTATTTGGTTCAGACATGATAATGCATGCGTCCGCCATGTGCATTAATTACGGCAGAGAGCGATCGGCTGCATGCACGGCCTGCTGGTTTCTTGCGCCTGAACATCGCCTGGGAGTGGGTGGAGTGACAGAGTATACTTGGTCAGGCCTAGGGCTGCGTGGCTAGCAATTTCGCACGTTTTCTTAAAGATGTTTGTAGTGCAATGCGGCCTAACCCACTCTTTACTTGTACGAAATAAAAGAAGACACTTTTCCCGCTGGACAACACCCTTATGCCGATGGGTTATTTTTTGGGTTAGTTTTCAGAATATTCGTTGGAATATTTTACCAAATTTATGTTGAACAAAGGAATTTTTGCTCTCGTTGATCGAGGGATGGTTGCTATGTTGTAATCTCCAATTGAGCAAGTTGGGCGTTCAACTTCTTGCAATGACATCGCTCGCCGTTGGGCGATGCGATTGTACAGCAGATCCTATCATTTCATGTCGCCTGCATCCAGAGCCAACCTCCATGCCTATTTGGGAGATATTACACCTCATGGCAATTGTCCTTTTTTTAAATTGATTTAAACTACTCAGGCAAGATTTTGAATATAGAATAATTAGTCAGCTTCTGCGTCTACTTCGTTCCTGATTTTTACGCATTGATGTATGTATAGACATATGTTCATTTAATTTATATAGCAGCTATGCCCAGAGTACATGTTTTTTCCAATTCCATGCGGTGCTTACTGAACCCGTAAGCATGTAGAGAAAACAAACCTTTAATGCCGACCTTAACTGCAGTTGGAGACGGGGGGGGGGGGGGGGGGGGGAGAAGGAGGGTAGCGAGAAGTAGCGTCATGATAGATGGGTTGTCACACCTTGTTTCGCATTACATATTAAACAATCGTTTATGTGTCACGAGCGGCGCGAACAATTAGCCCAGGAGCAAACTTAGCACGATTAGCCCAGGAGCAAACTAAGCACGATTAGCCCAGGAGCAAACTTAGCACGATTAGCCCAGAAGCAAACTAAGCACGATTAGCCCAGGAGCAAACTTAGCACGATTAGCCCAGAGGCAAACTGAGCACGATTAGCCCAGAAGCAAACTGAGCACGATTAGCCCAAGAGCAAACTTAGCACGATTAGCCCAGAAGCAAACTGAGCACGATTAGCCCAGGAGCAAACTGAGCACGATTAGCCCTGTAGCAAACTGAGCACAATTAGCATAGGAGCAAACTGAGCGTGATTAGCATAGGAGCAAACTGAGCACGATTAGCATAGGAGCAAACTGAGCGTGATTAGCATAGGAGCAAACTGAGCACGATTAGCCCAGGAGCAAACTGAGCGTGATTAGCCCATGAGCAAACTGAGAACGATTAGCCCAGAAGCAAACTGAGTCCGATTAGCCCATGAGCAAACTGAGCACGATTAGCATAGGAGCAAACTGAGCACGATTAGTCCAGGAGCAAATTGAGCACGATTAGCCCATAATCAAACCGAGCATTATTAGCCCAGGAGCAAACTGAGCGCGATTAGCCCATGAGCAAACTGAGCACGATTAGCCCAGGAGCAAACTGAGCACGATTAGATTAGCCCAGGAGCAAACTGAGTGCGATCATCCCAGGAGCAAACTGAGCACGATTAGCCCATGAGCAAACTGAGCACGATTAGCCCAGGAGCAAACTGAGCGCGATTAGCCCATGAGCAAACTGAGCACGATTACTTCAGGAGCAAATTGAACACGATTAGCCCAGGAGAAAACAACACGGTTAGCCCAGGAGCAAACTAAGCACGATTAGCCCAGGAACAAACAACACAATTAGCCCATGAGCAAACTGAGCACGATTAGCCCAGTAGCAAACTGAACACGATTAGCCCAGGAACAAACAACACAATTAGCCCATGAGCAAACTGAGCACGATTAGCCCAGTAGCAAACTGAACACGATTAGCCTAGGAGCAAACTGAGCACGAATTACTTCAGGAGCAAACTGAACACGATTAGCCCAGGAGCAAACTGAGCACGATTAGCCCATGAACAAACAACACAATTAGCCCATGAGCAAACTGAGCACGATTAGCCCAGGAGCAAACAGAGCACGATTAGCCCATGAACAAACTGAGCACGATTAGCCCAGGAGCAAACTGAGCACGATTAACCCCCGAGTTATACTGAACGCGATTAGCCCGCAAACCTACTGAGCACGATAACCCAAGCAATCTGAGCAGGATTATTAGTCGACTGCCCAGAGCAAGATAACCCGTACGAGCTACACTGACCACGATTAGCCCCTGAACAATTCTGAGCACGTTTAGCCCCCAAGCATACCGAGCACGATTATTACCCGAACAATTATGACCACGATCAGCTACCGAGCATACTGAGCACGGTTAGCCCTCAAGCATTTTGAGCATGAATATCACTCGATTACACTGAGCACGGTAAACCGTACGAGCTACACTGAGCACGGTAAACCGTACGAGCTACACTGAGTACGATCAACCGTACGAGCTACACTGAGCACGATTAACCGTACGAGCTACACTGAACACGATTAACCGTACGAGCTACACTGAGCACGTTTAACCGTACGAGCTACACTGAGCACGATTAACCGTACGAGCTACACTGAGCACGTTTAACCGTACGAGCTACACTGAGCACGTTTAACCGTACGAGCTACACTGAGAACGGTTAACCGTACGAGCTACACTGAGCACGATTAACCGTACGAGCTACACTGAGCACGATTAGCCGTACGAGCTACACTGAACACGATTAACCGTACGAGCTACACTGAACACGATTAACCGTACGAGCTACACTGAGCACGATTAACCGTAAGAGCTACACTGAACACGATTAGCCGCACGAGCTACACTGAACACGATTAACCGTACGAGCTACTCTGAACACGATTAACCGTACGAGCTACACTGAGCACGATTAACCGCACGAGCTACACTGAACACGATTAACCGTACGAGCTACATTGAACACGATTAACCGTACGAGCTACACTGAGCACGATTAACCGTACGAGTTACAATGAAAATAATCCACGTTCAAATAATAAAACATATTAAGGACGTGTGGATATCATCACAAGGCTTTCGACTTATGTATCATCTGTTCAGAGCTCTAAAGAGCCGTCTCCGACCTACCCAGAATAATATTGAATACATCATGGGAAAGTGTGGCTCAACATTTAATGTTCTCATGCATAATGCACAATTATCGCACCGCGGACATCAAATATGGCATCGTATAGCCAAATGGTTAAACAATTTTTTTATTTGTCGTGCATTGTACCACTTTTTCGTCGCACCCCCTAATAATTCGAGAAGTGGTCAATTCTTTCATCCAAGGTCGAAGTCAAAATTTAAACCCACCTGATAACTGTGGCAGTAATGTAACTGATTGAAGTTGTGCGTTTAATTAGAGGGTTAAATAACTACTAGATTCAAATTCTCCAAGCAGTGTTTATTATTACCTGGATGCTGGGTACTTAGAGATTGTTCGCGGATATAGCGGGTCACAGCGTAGCTGCCACCTGACCCACAGCAGTTGTGACACTCTCAGCTCGTGCTGAGGCAACACTCTCAGCTCGTGCTGAGGCATGAGGCAGCATGATGCTGCACCGGTCGCCAGTCGGATCCCCGCTCGGCGTCACGGACGAGTAGTACAGCAATTGAACATTACAAATGATGACTTCATATACGATAGACCAGCATTGCGAGGAGTCCATCTATGAGTAGTGCAGCAATTGAACATTACAAATGATGACTTCATATACGACAGACCAGCATTGCGAGGAGTCCATCTATGAGTAGTACAGCAATTGAACATTACAAATGATGACTTCATATACGACAGACCAGCATTGCGAGGAGTCCATCTATGAGTAGTACAGCAATTGAACATTACAAATGATGACTTCATATACGACAGACCAGCATTGCGAGGAGTCCATCTACTTTTAAGCATGAACACGTGCTTTTAATGGGGCTCCGAACTTCCGACGCAGGGCACTATTGCCCGTCATTCTGGACCTTCCACTCAACCACTACCTGGGTTTAAAGTAGACTCCAGTACTGTTTTTGTTTGAGTTTGTCATTGTAACATTGCGAATTTGAAGTTCATATCTGTTTTTGATTTTTTTTAACCGAAAGTAAATTTCTGCAAATATTTATCAAATCTCCGCAAATATTTATTTGCAATAGGTTGTAGGGCAGTGACTTGTTTCAACTATCAATTTATTAAAATTTTATTGCATTACATTGGTGTTCAATTAATCAAAATAACAACCCTGACAACAAACAAATGTGTCATCGAACCATACAGACTTCATGTCAACATTGCCTCATAGATCGTTGATGCACTCGATTAACAATAGAGTTGTAGACATGAATAAGTAGCGAGCATGAATGATGAGTAACAGACAGACATTATTTATTTTGGAGCTATGAATAAAACGCCACTACAGATATACTGTTCTAATATGAAGCCTGTTATGATAAGCAAAACGAAAGTTACCAACAAATAAAATAATCCATCTCGTATCTAAAGTTTGCCAAATAAATTTCTAACAAATATTTGACAGCCTTTTTTTTGTGGGAATTTAAGACGTTACCTGAAGCTAAATAATGAATATCGGTGAACTGTATCATATGAAGTGTTATTTCTCATATAAAAGAAACCTAAAATACAAGAGTTTTGTAGCATTCAACCCTAGCGTATTTTTCAAAATTTGCTATTCCAGTGCGAATGGAGGAAGGGCAATTGCGAAAGCAGTCTTTTAAATAGCAGCGTAAACGAAGTGGGCCTCTGCGAATGGAATGGAATGCTGTATGCTGTACCAAAATGCTTGCTCTAATTTGCAACTCTTTTACTAAGTGGAGACAACATTATCGCAAATAATCAAGAGAAATGTTATCATGAAATGTATCAACAAACTTTGGTGATCGACGCGCCTGGCGGCGTTCAAAGGCCAGAATGGCCGCTATTGTTTGGTGGAGCTATACAAAGATATTATTTTAAAACTGTAAAATACCTTCGCAGAATAATATAATGATTGAATCAATTTACCCTGAGTCATCCATCAACTATTGATCGAAGTCATCCCATTAAAGTTCAAGTCGTTTTGTCCCTGCATACCACCCTCGTCATCAGCACAAGAAGCCATTGTTAGAGTCGAGTCTCTGCTCTACAAGCATCCACTGCCCTTGGTCTCTTTTCTTTCACTCATGTAGCATACACGAACACATTCTAATAAAGTTATTTCGTATCTGTTGACATAATTCCTACTATAGGTATTAAAAAATAGGTTCGTTATTAATGTTCACGGCAATCACAGATGGTGTCTTATAGCATCGTGAAAAAGGTGTACTTAGTTTGACGCTGTGCTCTCCTCAACAAAGTTACTTCATCTGATATGATGCTTTTATACGCATTTTAGATTCATTGTGTATATTGTAAATGCATACCAAGAATGCCATACCGTTCGTGTATGAATAAATAGTTGTATTTATTTACTTAACAGCCCTAACGAGCTTCGTTTCTATGTCTGAGGCCATATTTGGAGCCCGGCATCCAGTGCATGTGGACCGTCTCCTTCTCGTCACGGGCGTCGCATTCATCACGGGTCTGGGAGCCGTGCCTCTCGTTCCACTCAAACGGATGACCACCAAAACAATTTCACCGATTTAAATATCTTACAATCCGAACATGATTTTCACCGCCGCAATTAGAATGGCCGCAGTATTGCTTGTTCCAGAGGAGGACAGTTTTAATTGGCATCACTTGCAGAGGTAAGTTACATATCTTGACGATGCCAGTCGTTCATCGTCTAACACGATGACTGCTTCCAAAAGAGATTAGACAAATTAACAAACATAATCATATAGAAATATGTTAAACATATTTATCAAAGACCTCTGACTAATGCGGTATTTCTACAATAAAACTCACTGCAATGTTTTAACGCGTACAGAAAAAATATCACCCGCTCCAGTTCTTGTGAAAGGTGTATTTAGTTTCCAAAACCGTCATCGAATCTTTGAATAGATCTCTACTTGTTCTCTCCATTCCAGTAGAAGCTGTCTCAGAAATTCAAAGTAAATTGTACCCTTCCTTAAAAACCACGCGCACTAAATTCTGCGATACTTTTTATTACAGTTTACCAGTTGATGTTATTTATTCGTTGCGATAGATAAAAATATCATATATACTGGATAATGTACCGGTTGAAATCAGTTTGAAACACTTTGAAACACTTTGCAATAATTTGAAACACTTTGAAACACTTTGAAACACTTTGAAACACTTTGAAACACTTTGAAAATCTTTATTACCGCATATGTTTACAATTTTTCTAGCTAGTGAACATCAACCGAGCAGAACATCAACCTGATGACGTGTTCAATACAATTATGAACAATGTTTATACACAGCAACAAAATGAGGCCTAGAAAAATGCAAATGCTTTAACGGCAACCTAAGTACACATAAACCAATTCTAAAAATGATCTATCTTGAGTTAGCATATCTTCAAAAAGGCATCCAAAACCGCTATACTATTCAAGAAAAACGATAACATTGATAAAATGACACAAAGATTATGATATGAAATTTTTATAGCTACTAACCGTATTGAAATTGTGAAACAAAATGTTACTCGACTTTGTAACATAAGTGCGAATAATGAAGTTGAAAATTTGATTAGGTTTGGAATGGATTTACATAATTGGATTTCTTGTTGAGGGCGAGTGTCTATCAGCGTGGTGATGTAAATGTTCGAGGAGATGGTCGAAACAAATAGTGTTTCATTTAGACTTCAGCTTAGATGTGTGAATTTTGAAGCTTATTAATCGCCTTGCACTGTATACTAGCGTGTCTTATATCAGGAGGGCTTCCTATGGCTCTGCTTGCTTTATTTTGCATGACTATACATTTTATGTTACATTTTTGTTACCTGCAAACCAAGATTCATAGTAGCTATAGGGTTGAATTAGGAGGTAACAAGTCATTTGAAAGGTTATTCACAGCTCTGATTTCTTTTGCTTTATTACCATTTTATCTGTTAAATTTTTAAGGCATGCAAACTAGACTTCAACCCCATAAACGATATAGGGTTGAACTACTGAAAAATAAATACTTTTGAGAACTTATGACGAAAGAAAATATTCTAATATAGTTGGAATATATATTCAATATTCAAGATGCTAGCCGAAAAACTTACGGTAATTCTTTCACTAATACTAGAGTTTCCATTTTCAATAACGAAATATCATTGGTACGTTTGTATGATAATGTTTAAGATTATGATCTATCACCTTTATGTAAACTTTATATGACCCAATTATATGACGATACAATTCATTGTTGAGGCTCACAAGATACACTCATCGGCTAATGAGATGCACGCACTTCAATAGATTAGAAGATTATAGAAGATCATTGATGTTATATCTTACGACATTGTGAGCAGGAGACTTCCAAACAAACTCCGATTGATTTATTTATACTATAATTTACATAGTTTATACAAGTTGGGAAAACGTAAGCGACTACGATCTGTTAACCGGTCGGGGTCGGGCTGATACTGACTGGACTTATCCTCCTCTCCCGCCGCTCCTGACACATATCGTACACACATCACGTACACACATGTGTATGTTAAATATTGTAACGCTTCCGTGAACTGGCACGGCCTATTACGAGTTCGTGTCATTGGAGTTGTTATTATCATTCCTGAGCGTCGTCTTACATTGTCGTATGCGTCCGAATAAGATCCGTTCACTTTAGATTAGGTTGTTTTCTACTGGTTGGTCCACCTGTTACAAATAACATTGTTGGGTCTTACCAACCTAGCGAAGTGACCTTCTTGTCTGTTCATGCCTAATCAAAGAGGAACTTATTACTGGCGACCGTCACGTACCGAAATCTTCCTTCGTTACGCATGTAGACATTACACTGGTTTAGGGATAAACAGAGGCCCTAGAAATGAACTTTGAGGGACTCCATGAGCAATATTGTGAAGATTTGATTTAGTAATTTATTACAGAGTATTATTTTATATTGAAAAAGCACGATCGAAACCAATCCTACGCGAATCCCCGTACTCCATGGCATCGTAACTTGGACACTGAAATAGTATGAACAACGCTATCAAATGCCTTTCGAAATTCTGAAAATATGGATAGTACAATATGGCCTGAATCCAATTAATGATACAAAAAATTCATTTGGATAAATATTGCTTGCACTGTCGATTGTTTACTCCGAACCCCACATTGACCACGATAAAGAATGTCACGTTTCTTCAAATAATTTTCCTGCTGTCGGCACTCTATTATTTCGAATATTTCACTTTACATGGGTAATATTGAAATTGGGCAATATATACTGATATTCTCTACTTCACAAGTTTTGATAATGGGGATGACTCCCGCAATTTTAAGAGATTTATGAAATATACGGTTTCGAGTGATCTACTCATGTTCTATTCATCATTTATTAATAATTGTAATATGTACCGAGTATGTATCACACCTCTTGTCGTTAAGAGATGCAAGATGATTCTTGTGGTGTTACTTTGTTAGGATCATCACGAATTAGGATTACCACCTTGCATGTAATGGGACCAAAGGCGATGGATGTATAAGCTTCAGTAGTTGTCGTACTAATGTATGTACAGACAGACAGTCGTTCAACCTAATTAGAGGGGGGGGGGGGAAGTTCTTCTGACACAGAGGGGGGAGGCACCCAATCAACTCGCCACAAGCCCGCCGTGTCCATGCCGAGGCTCGAACTCGCCACATGCAGCACCATAGGTTGACACTGCAGTCGTATACGCTAACCACGTCCTTAATACTTCCAAAAAGCTCGTAAAATACTTTGTCAATATTAACATATATTCCTTACCTTGTGTCATTGTGCACAACATTGTTAGTTATGCATTTTCTTTCATTTGAGACTGATGGGCGAAGAATTTTGTTAGGTAGAGTCCTGGTTGCTGTAATATTATCTTCAAAGTTGTTGTAATCTTATTTGATTTATAATGAATTTTGTATTGATGTTCGGAAATTCTGTTTAGCACTTACAACATATAGTATACTTTTTTTTCCTAATATTAAAAATTTGTAAATGTTATTTCTCAGATTTATGAGACAAAGTTATGGTTTTGATTGTAAACCAATTATTGTCATTAGAGTAGAGAGATTTGTAATAGCATCGCCAGAATTCAAATTATCCATAGAGTATAAATAATAAGAATTACTTTAGTTAAATTGCATTGCTTTCAGAGATTCGTCGTTAATTTATCGTCAGTATTTGACTGATTGTCGTCATTGAACTTATTGCGGAATACTTCTGTTGAATATAAAGAGTGACAGGTGATCAGAAATGTCTGACGGTGTTGTCCCAGCGAGGAACTCATAGGGGCACGCAGCGAAAATGGTGTCCATTGATGTAGAGGTATCTGAAGTGTTAGATATTCCAGGGGTTGAGTTATCACTGGAATAATCGATCAAGTATTCCAACAACTGGTAAAACAGAATGTTCCGGCATCATTTTCGGAATTGAGTAGATTGCAGGTTAAAGATCACCTTACAAAATAATGTCTTTGATGTTGATCCCATTGATTTACGAAACAAAATATTGAAAAAACTCGGCAAAATTTGTACAATTGGCCGAGGGTGGATTATAGATGGTACCTTGAGTTATTTGTTTGGTTTCATAACATTTTATCAGAGATAACAATTCAATAAAAAGGTAGAGACTCAGAAATAGGTGATATTTCCTGAACTGCAAGGCAATCACGAGCATGAACAGACACTCATCCACCACGCGTATCGTTGATTCTCAAGGAATGGAAGGATAAGTATGCACAGTCACTTTAGCACTGAGTGATCTTATATGTTAATGAATTATGACTACCTATGTCATAATAAATACTTTGATCGTTAGGATCTGGTTAAACGTATATCCCAACCTAAGTCATGAGAAATAACTTGTCACTTTATTAATAAATAATTCATTGATTAGCAGTGTATGAAGATGTATCGGTTATTTATCAAGAAGGTAATAAACTAAAATAGCAATTAACCCCGTGAGTGAGGTGTAGTATCGTGGGCGAGGTGTAGTATCGTGAGCGAGGTGTAGTATCGTGAGCGAGGTGCAGTATCGTGAGCGAGGTGTAGTATCGTGAGCGAGGTGTAGTATCGTGAGCGAGGTGTAGTATCGTGAGCGAGGTGCAATATCGTGAGCGAGGTGTAGTATTGTGAGCGAGGTGTAGTATCGTGAGCGAGGTGTAGGATCGTGAGCGAGGTGTAGGATCGTGAGCGAGGTGTAGTATCGTGAGCGATGTGCAGTATCGTGAGCGAGGTGTAG
>SDVV010016884.1:0-14122 GCA_016164225.1 Gammarus roeselii | reverse complement strand
GAAGTGTGTTATGGGTGAGTTCAACGAGTTGCCTTGATGTAGCTCAGGCTGTAGTGTGTTATGGGTGAGTTCAACGAGTTGCCTTGATGTAGCTCTGGCTGAAGTGTGTTATGGGTGAGTTCAACGAGTTGCCTTGATGTAGCTCAGGCGGAAGTGTGTTATGGGTGAGTTCAACGAGTTGCCTTGATGTAGCTAAGGCGGAAGTGTGTTATGGGTGAGTTCAACGAGTTGCTTTGATGTAGCTCAGGCTGTATTTATTTATTTATTATTTGCTTCAATGTTCCACCGGAGTCCCAACGCGAAGTTAATGCAGAGCTCAGGCTGTAGTGTGTTATGGGTGAGTTCAACGAGTTGCCTTGATGTAGCTCAGGCTGAAGTGTGTTATGGGTGAGTTCAACGAGTTGCCTTGATGTAGCTCTGGCTGAAGTGTGTTATGGGTGAGTTCAACGAGTTGCCTTGATGTAGCTCAGGCTGAAGTGTGTTATGAGTGAGTTCAACGTAAATATGCTTCAATATCACAGATCGAATTCAGTTGCTGACTATTGTAATAATTTTCTTTCGCACGGTTTGTACGCATTAATAACTAAACGAACGTGTGCAACTGCTGCATCTGCCCCTCCAATAGATTAAAAAAAATAGCAACTATATTAACAGAATAACTCGTGCATTGCCCTACATTCGTCGAGAAGCGGAGTTCTCACGAATACCGTAACCAGAAGGCAATTACAAATTGTAAATATGACGACCGTAAAATCAAACATTCAAGGAGGCGCAGATAACCAACGGCTTTGATGATATGATTCGCACTCAGGACACAAAAGATGTCATCAAAGTTACAAAGCGTGCTATTTGAGCTGTTCGAGGCGCATCATAAGAGCTGCTATTTGAGCTGTTCGAGGCGCAACAAGAGAGCTGCTATTTGAGCAGTTCAAGGCGCATCATAAGAGTTGCTATTTGAGCTGTTCGAGGCGCATCATAAGAGCTGTTCGAGGCGCAACAATAGAGCTGCTATTTGAGCTGTTCGAGACGCATCATAAGAGGTGTTCGAGGCGCAACAGGAGAGCTGCTGTTTGAGCTGTTCGAGGCGTATCATAAGAGCTGTTCGAGGCGCAACAAGAGAGCTGCTATTTGAGCTGTTCTAGGCGCATCATAAGAGCTGCTATTTGAGCTGTTCGAGGCGCATCAAAAGAGCTGATATTTGAGCTGTTTGAGGAGCATCATAGGAGCTGCTATTTGAGCTGTTCGAGGCGCAACAAGGGAGCTGCTTTTTGAGCTGTTCAAGGCGGATCATAAGAGCTGTTATTTGAGCTGTTTGAGGCGCATCATATGAGCTGCTATTTGAGCTGTTCGAGGCGCATCATAAGAGCTGATATTTGAGCTATTCGAGGCGCATCATAAGAGATGCTATTTGAGCTGTTCGAGGCGCAATAAGAGAGCTGCTATTTGAGCTGTTCGAGGCGCATCATAAAAGCTGATATTTGAGCTGTTTGAGGCGCATCATGAGAGCTGCTATTTGAGCTGTTTGAGGCGCATCATAAGAGCTGTTGTTTGAGTCATTCGAGGCGTATCATAAGAGCTGCTATTTGAGCTGTTCGAGGCGCAACAAGAGATCTGCTATTTGAGCTGTTCGAGGCGCATCATAAGAGCTGCTATTTGAGCTGTTCGAGGCGCATCATAAGAGCTGATATTTGAGCTATTCGAGGCGCATCATAAGAGCTGCTATTTGAGCTGTTCGAGGCGCAACAAGAGATCTGCTATTTGAGCTGTTCGAGGCGCGTCATAAGAGCTGCTATTTGAGCTGTTCGATGCGCATCATACGAGCTGCTTTTTGAGCTGTTCGAGGCGTATCATAAGGGCTGCTAGTTGAGCTGTTCGAGGCTTAACGTAAGAGCTGCTATTTGAGCTATTCGAGGGGCATCATAAGAGATGCTGTTTGAGTTGTTCAAGGCGCATCATGAGAGCTGCTATTTGAGCTGTTTGAGGTGCACCATAAGAGCTGTTCGAGGCGCATCATAAAAGTTTATATTTGAGCTGTTCGAGGCGCATCATATGAGCTGATATTTGAGCTGTTCGATGCGCATTATAAGAGCTGCTATTTGAGTTGTTCGAGGCTCATCATAAGAACTGCTATTTGAGCTGTTCGAGGCGCATCATACGAGCTTCTATTTGAGCTGTTCGAGGCGCATCATAAGAGCTGCTATTTGAGCTGTTCGAGGCGCATCATAAGAGCTGCTATTTAAGATTTTCGAGGCGCATCATAAGAGCTGCTATTTGAGCTATTCGAGGCGCATCATAAGAGCTGCTATTTGAGCTGTTAGAGGCGCATCATAAGAACTGCTATTTGAGCTATTTGAGGCGCATCATAAGAGCTGCTATTTGAGCTGTTCAAGGCGCGTCATAAGAGTTGCTATTTGAGCTGTTCGAGGCGCATCAAAAGAGCTGCTATTTGAGCTGTTCGAGGCGCGTCATACAAGCTGCTATTTGAGCTGTTCGAGGCGCATCATATGAGCTGCTATTGGAGCTGTTCGAGGCGCATCATAAGAGTTGCTATTTGAGCTGATCGAGGCGCATCATAAGAGTTGAACTGCTATTTGAGCTGTTCGAGGCGCATCATAAGAGCTGTTATTAGAGCTGTTTGGGGCGCATCATAAGAGCTGCTTTTTGAGCTGTTCGAGGCGCATCATTAGAGCTATTTAAGCTGTTCGAGGCGCGTCATAAGAGCTGCTATTTGGGCTGCTCGAGGCGCATCATAAGAGCTGCTATTTGAGCTGTTCGAGGTGCAACGTATGAGCTGTTATTTGAGCTGTTCGAGGCGCATCATATGAGCTGCTATTTGAGCTGTTCGAGGCGCAACAAGAGAGCTGCTATTTGAACTGTTCGAGGCGCATCATATGAGCTGCTATGTGAGCTGTTCGAGGCGCAACAAGAGAGCTGCTATTTGAGCTGTTCGAAGCGCAACAAGAGAGCTGCTATTTGAGCTGTTCGAGGAGCAAGAAGAGAGCTGCTATTTGAGCTATTCGAGGCGCAACAAGTGAGCTGCTATTTGAGCTGTGCGAGGTGCAACACAGGGGCTGCTATTTGTGCAGTTCGAGGTGCAACATAAGAGCTGCTATTTGAGGTGTTCGAGGTGCAACATAAGAGCTGCTATTTGAGCTGTTCGAGGAGCAACATAAGAGCTGCTATTTGAGCTGTTCGAGGTGCAACGTATGAGCTGCTATTTGAGCTGTTCGAAGCGCATCAAGAGAGCTGCTATTTGAGCTGTTCGAGGCGCAACAAGAGAGCTGTTATTTGAGCTGTTCGAGGTGCAACATATGAGCTGCTATTTGAGCTGTTCGAGGTGCATCAGAAGAGCTTCTATTTGAGCTGTTCGAGGTGCAACATAAGGGCTGCTATTTGAGCTGTTCGAGGTGCAACATAAGAGCTGCTATTTGAGCTGTTCGAGGTGCAACATAAGAGCTGTTATTCGAGCTGTTCGAGGTGCATCACACGAGCTCAGTTTTGAAGAAGTTCATAACAACAGACAGACTGTACCCTCGTGTAAACAGGCCTCCCCACGCATAAACAGGAGCATAAACAGTACTAATAAGCGCTCACTAAACTGACTTCTATTGCTCGTGAAACTTATACTCCACATCTGATGGAGACCTCTCAAGGATATAGCATATGAGTGTTTGAAATGATTGGTAACGTAATTGAGACCTCTCAAGGATGTATCATAAGAGTGTAAGATCTGATTAATAACGTAATATTAACATCTCAAGGATATAGCATATGAGTGTATGAAATGATTGGTAACGTAATTGAGACCTCTCAAGGATGTATCATAAGAGTGTAAGATATGATTAATAACGTAATATTAACATCTCAAGTATATAGCATATGAGTGAAGGAAAGATTAGTAACGTAATTGAGACCTCTCAAGGATATAGCACATGAGTTTAGGAAATGATAAGTAACGTAATTGAGACCTCTTAAGGATATATCATAAGAGTGTGGGAAATGATTAGTAACGTAATTGAGACTTCTCGAGGATATAGCATACGAATCTAGGAAATGATTAGTAACGCAATTGAGACCTTTCGCGGATATATCATAAGAGTGTAAGAAATGATTAGTAACGTAATTGAGACCTCTCAAGGATATAGCATAAGAGTGAAGGAAATGATTAGTAACGTAATTGAGACCTCACAATGATATAGCATTAGAGTGTAAGAAATGATTAGAAACGTAATTGAGACCTCTCAAGGATATAGTATAAGAGTGTAGGAAATGATTAGTAACATCACAGTCCCTGATTCATATTATTTCATATTATATCTTGCGATCAGATGGAAATGTTTAGTGTCATGTGTTGTTTCAGGGTATCTTTGGTACTGAGTCCTTCCGAAAGTAGGTTTGAAGTGCTATTATTGATCGAAGGTTTAGGTCTTCAGAGAAACTTAATGTTTATTTATAATATCATGTGAATAATAAGGTATATAAGGGTTTGCATTTTAATCTAAGGCGACTAGCTTATGAATAATTTGGTAGATTTGTTGTAACATTCTTTATACATAAATCATTTACGTCTTGTTACGATTATCAGGCGACCACTGTAACTACAGAAGATTTTATTTGCTATAGGTTCATATAGTATATTGGCTACTACATAGTATTTGCTATAGGTTCATATAGTATATACTATCTACATAGTATATTGGCTAGGTTTTGTATGGGGTGTAGAAGGATATCTCATGTATCATTGATTTTAATGTTGATATTGAAATTTTATGGTTATTGTTTTATGAGGAGCATTTTATTGGGTTTACGATCTCTGTAGGGTTTTACTTTAGGGATAAGATTTCCAATTTTATTAGTTTGTTAATTTGTTGTAGTGTTAGAAATAATTGAGAGGTTTAGGGTAGTGTTTTAGATTGGTATAGGGGAAAACTGGTCATCCTATGTAGGGTATTGGGAGGTTTAGGTGTAATGTTTTAGATTGGTATAGGGGAAAACTGGTCATCCTATGTAGGGTATTGGGAGGTTTAGGTGTAGTGTTTAGATTGATATTGGGGAAAACTGGGCATCCTAAGTATGGTATTGGGAGGTTTAGATGAAGTGTTTTAAATTGGTATAAGGGAAAACTGGTCATCCTATGTAGGGTATTGGGAGGTGTAGGTGTAGTGTTTTAGATTAGTATGGGGGAAGATTGGTCAACCTATGTAGGGTATTTCTGTTGGAATAGTTCACTTTATTTGTTACAAGATTAGCAATGAATATGGATTATAGGTCTTACTTCGTTATTTACGTTCAATACTGAATAGGTTTTGCATGGTTTTGGAATGAGATCTCATGTCCTGCGTTTTTAAAGTAGGTTTCAAGTGTTTATGTGATATTTCAATGATTATTTATAATACCTTAAGGATAATAGGATATGTCAGGATTCGCATTTTCATGGTCGCCTAGTAGTAGTAGAGTATATACCACCGGAAAGGGCATTCTAGAGTCAGCGGCGGGAGGCGACGGAGCGGAGGGAACGGAGGTGAATTACTCATTCGGATTATTCATTAGTTATTAGGTTATACATTTATAACTACACATTTCCATATAAGTACGTGCATTTCAATGCTGGGCATACTGTATTGTAATTCCATTGCATGTCATGTTGCATAAATGCATTTTCAATGCTAGTCCTCTGAATGATTAGGGGTATTGATAACATACATTTCTAAGATAATTTTTTATTGATAATAAATCTAACAGTTACATAAAAATTTACACGCAGTATTATAGATTAAAAATCCCACACTACCCGGACACGTTCATGATGAATTTTTTCAACCTCGGTATCATTTCTACGTCATTCGCTGTTGATCAATTAACACGTGGCATAGATTCAAGTAGTTTAATGTTATTTTTCTACGATTGTATTGTCCGCACTTTTGAGCTCGGTTTTACTTACTCCTGCAGTAACTCCATCTTTCGTTTTCTCTGTTTTGAGCTATCGCACACATAGAAAAAGATACCAAATAAATAGGTGACTGAAACATTCCTTCAAAAGGTGAGAGAACCCGAGAGTTTTAGTATGTATACTTCAGTTTTGTAGGTTCTCCGTAGAGTTTTCATCTTCAATGTAATCTGTTGCTTATTGTATACAATATTGGGATATTAGGATATATTACGTTTGTATCTGCAATACAGAACATTATTTCAGGTATAATTTAGCTACATGTTGTATATTTTTATTGTTTTATATATCTTCTCACATCCTGGTACAATGTTTGACGTGGATATTATAGATATAGAAGATTTCATCTGTTACAAACTTGGTCTTGTAGTTACTTTATTGTATATTTAGCGTGGAACATACATCAATGTTTAGGAGGAGTTAGAGATTCCTCTAAGCAAAAGCTCGTTATGTTATGTTTATTTGTATAAGTTTGACGTTTTGTAAGACGATTTACTGGATTGATGGGTCCTGGTGTAGAGGCGGCTTACACTCTTTGTGGTCATTTTGGAGTCCGTCCAAGTTCAATGTGATTTCGTAAGTTCTTGTGGATGTCGGTCTAAAGTTCCTTGGGGTTGTTAGAGAGGTTATGCGACAAGCTGCTGATCGTTGTAGTGATTTACCTAGGTCGTCAGTGAACAGAAGCCCAGCTGTTTATGGCCACACACTCTTTGAGACTCATGTCAGGCCCAATCTTGACCACTGTACCTGTTTATAGATTCTTGGTTATGTCCAGGATGTAACTTTGCTCGACGTTGTTCAGAGATGATGAAATAAACAGATGCATGGTATGTCTGAGGCATTGTACCGTGCCAAGGTGTTACCTCTAAGTTTGTTTTATATTAGTGGTAGATTGCTGAGAAGTGACCAAGTAAAGCATTGTAGAGTTCGTTGTTATGACTCAGTGGGCTTCGATTTTGTCCTATTATAGATATTATATCTTAGTAAGGTTTAGGAAGTCTTTCAGATTTAACGGATACCGTAATATTATTATTAGTTATGCATGAACTCAGTGTTAATGTCACATATTTTCAGTATGACTATTATGTTATTAGTATGCGATCTTAGTCATGAACTAGAATACGTGGGATATTGGAGTAGGATTTATCATCTGGGATATGGCAGGATACACCGTATATAATAATTAATCATTGTCGGTTAGGGTAGAGTAGAAAATCTTATTTAGATATTTTATAGTTGTTGTTGCATATTTTGTTTGGTTATCATAGGAATATATCTGTATTTGATATAAATTCGCACAATTTCATGGAAGGTTGGGTAAAAAATACGCTTAATTGGATGTAATGATCCATAATATTGATGTTTTACTTCTCGACACTGGATTTGTGTTCGGTTCCATGTCGTCTTGGAGAGCAAATCTACTGAATTTGTGTAGAGCGTTAGTGTCAAATTTCTTCAATAATTTAAGTACATCTCAATTATGTTATCCGCTCGCTTGTCTTCACTAGATGCTTATTCCCGCATGTCTTACTTATATAAATGTTTGTGATCCGTTTGCAGTTTTTCCAATTCAGAATATCTGACTTATTCGACCATTCACAATATCCACTCAAGCATTTTTCCCTTCAGGTTTGTGGTGTAGAGGGGCCGTAAACCTTACCCATCCTAACCTATCTTAACCTATTTTTTTACCCGTTTTCATACTTATGTTAGGTATTTCTTCATTGATTTAGGCATTATTCTTATCAAATCTATCTACTTGACTCTGTAGTTTTTAGTGTCAAATTTCTTCAATAATTTAAGTACATCTCAATTATGTTATCCGCTCGCTTGTCTTCACTAGATGCTTATTCCCGCATGTCGTAATTTTGAAAATGTTTGTGATCCGTTTGCAGATTATACATTTGGAAGTTTTTTATTAATTCAGGCTTGTTATGAGATTGCGTTACATTTCAGAATATATGACTTATTCGACCATCCCCAATATCCACTCAAGCATTTTCACTTTAGGTTTGTGATGTAGATTGGCCGTAAACCTAAGTCATCCTAACCTATCTTGACCTATTTTTTCCCTCGTTTTCATACTTATGTTAGGTAGTTCTTCATTGATTTAAGCGTTTTTTCATCAAATCTATCCACTTGACTCTGTAGTTTTACCAATCTTTAGCAATTTGTGTGCCTACATATTTATATATTTTTTCACTTCGCTTGTTACTAGTTCAGTAATATCGATTAATTTCAAGTAATGTTAGGTGATCGCTTGTAAGTAGTCTGTAGAGTTCAAAACGTAGACGGATACCTTTGTGAGTATTGTATGCATCACTTCAAAGCCTATCCTTGTAACCAAAACTTTGTTTTTTAGACTTCGGCGAGCGTTTTCTCTACGCTAATTTTTCAAATTATAATTGCATGTTTATGACATTGAATATTTTCAGGGGTTTTCTTACTGGCGCCAACATTCCCGTTCACTATATTCCCGCAGAGTTCCCAAATATACATAATTCTTCTAGCACTCAAACGTTTGAGACATGATTCTCTCTCTCCTCATGTTTCATTACCAACAATTTTGAAACAAAGTCAGATATACATTTTACTTTATTGTACAATTTTACACTTATTATACTTGAAATCGTTTCATTACCCCATTCGATAATTCGGTTTCCTTCAACTTTAGCCAGGTTTTATTCACGTGACACCTCCTCGGTATCAATATTACACGTTTCAATATCACTGTCACTGGTGTCCATTCCTCCTAAAGTATCCCACGTTTTTCCCATATTTTCATTATATTCCATTTTGTCTAAGGTTTGGGTGTACTCTCCTCATTTCACCCAATCTATATACATTCAACGTTTGACTGTTAATTTCATCATACTTTTTTTACTGCATTGTTTTTCTCATTATTTTGGAAACTCAGGTCCGGTTTGTTATGTTCTATCAATACGCTCTTCGTCCTTAGAGATTGTATTTTTCTCGTCCATTTTTAAGATTATCATAGTCAAGATGATGCTGACCTTTGAGATGTTGCCAAAACCCGCACGTGGATCTTGATTTGCTTAATTTTATCTCCGCACTGCAAATAACACATACCCTCGTATTATCCTTTCTGGTAAAATATTTACATATCAAATTTGACGAAATCCTTCTACAACAAAAGCAGACCGTTAACTAATTGAGAATAAATCTGATTCCAATTTTATATATACTTTAACATGAACATACAGGGTTGATGCCGGCATATGTCTGTATATGCCGATATAATGTATGACGTATACACGGTTGATGCCGACATATACCGGTTTAATGTAAGCGTACACATGGTTGATACCGGCATACGCCGGTATAATGTAGGCGTATTCACGGTTGATGTCGGTATAATGTAGGCGTATACATGGTTGATGCCGGCATAATGTAGACACACACACATTTTCTATGCATTTACAGGATCGGTTAACATCTGAGGCATTTTTACCTCTTTAAAATAAAATCCCTTTCTTTTGTTACAAGATATTCAGTGTAGATCAGCTTCACGTCATGTTAGGTTAAAATATCTGGTCATCCTAACATAACTAAGAATTATGCGTCGTCTTTCGAGATTTCCTGCTTACGTATGATACTTATTCATCGAATTATGATATATTCATATCAAATCCCTCCACATGGCACTAGACGTAACTTTTTTTTTCATCACACACACTATGTAGACACATACACACATTTGTATGCATATACAGGGGCGGTTAACATCTGTATCTTTTTACCTCCGATCTGTGATATTTTCCATTAGAACAACATCCCTACTTGTGTTACAAGATATTTAATGTGGATCAGCTTCACGGCATGTTATGTTAAAAGAACCAATCATCCAAACCAAACCTAACCTATTGTATCCAAGAAATTATGTATTATCGATCGACTTTTCATGCTTGCATTTGATTTTTCAGTGTTTTAGGATTAATGCATAACAAATATCCCCACTTGACTCTACATTTTGATCTATCCTTTGCAATTTTGATACACACTTCCAATTTTGATCTAGCAAATTTCCTCCGATTTCATAGATAATTACATCGTGGTTGGATTGTTATAGCTATTTTTCATATGATTCTTGATTTTTGATATGACACAATTCTACAACAGTTTTACATGTTACTCACACCCATCAAAAACCTAACCTAACCTTGTGAACGGTTTTTGGTCATTGTTATATACATATGAACCCCTCCACACGACTCTAAATATCACTTTACCATATAGGTTATCTATTTCGTTGTCACTCTCGACCCACATTAGTTAGCAGGGACGCCAGATTTTCACCCTTAGATGGTTTGAATGTCACATGTATTTTATATTTATATCCAGTTTCAGACAAACGAACACTTCGTCTCATACTAGGTCTACCACAGATACTTCAATATCTCCTAACACTACATCCTTTGACGACTTGCACGGCTGATTTGCCTTTTTTTCCCTTTAATTTTCATATTCTTGACGATCACTTCGTTTCAGATATCCCACACATTACTCGGGGATTTATGTTTATTCAATTTTATTTATTTTTTGCGCAGATCACAGACCCCCGTTACCCCATTACTTTCGAACAAACGTCCTCTCAAGCTATACCCCATTCTCCCACAACAGAATCACAATCTTGACTGAACAAGATCTGATCGGACTCTGATTCATATCCTATCAATCTGAACACATCTAAAACATTCACCAACAAGATAGGTTTATGGCAATGTTTAAGTTTGTCGTGAGCGACATTTTGAGCTTCGTTTCATACCGTGAAAAACATATTCTTCTACTGATTCCGACAATTCGATGTTACCTCCGACTGAAACGATGTATGCAATTCATTGCTTAACCTTTGAGTTTAGGATATTATAAACATTTGATAAAGATTTACATGGTTTATTACTGTTTTATTAGTATTGATTACAGATCTTGCTGGATACATCAATACTTTCTACCACATTGTTTTGAATTTGTAACAGCATGGTTCGTACATCCAACCATACGCATCATCACTATGTTTTAGTTTCCTCTCAAAATCCTTCATATAATCCATCATATCTTTGATACGATTACCGAAGCCTGTTCCATCCCCGTGAGTCCATATATGTAGTTTTTCTTCTTCGTGAACTTGAATTATTCGAATCTTCTCCAGTTCAATGTATGTTCGATCTTTTTACGAAAGAAATTGCTTCATGCGCTCCAGATTTTCTTTTGTTCATAGGTAAAAAAATTTTTCCACCACTTCAGCTTTTTTACACTTGTGAAGGTTTTCTGATTGGACCATATCAATTTCAAGATTTACCTTCTCAGTTTCCTTGAACTCTGTCACATACGACTGAAATGTATCGAAATCAGTTACCCAAATCCTGATTCCTCTATTAATCATCCATACATGAATAATAGTTCACACTCATATGATTCTCGTCCAACGCATTTGTAGATAATTGATATCTCCATCAGTAGTCAATATATCTTCGAACCAAGCCAAATTATAATCTGAGATTTTTTTCATCCAACACTCGTAAACCAATTCTTGAGATGTTAAAATTCATTTTATTTATTCTAAGACGAAACGTCCGTCTCCGCTTGTTCTCCACGTAACACTGACTCCAATCTCTGCATACAACTAGCTATTATAATGCGATTGCTACTTTAGTTTTTTTGCAAAACATTATTGCCTATCATCGCTCACCTGTAATTAATACTGTAATTAATACTAATCGCCTGTAATTACTACTGTAATTAATACTAATAAAACAGCAAAATCTGTAATTAATACTAATAAAACAGTAATAAACCATGTTAAGTCTTTATTAAATGTTTAAATTATCCTAAACTCAAAGATTGAGCAATGAATTGCATACATCGTGTCAGTTGGAGGTAACATCGAATTGTCGAAATCAGAAGAAGAATATGTTTTTCACGGCAAATCAGCTGTGCAAGCCGTCAAAGGATGTAGTGTCAGGAGATATTGAAGTAAATGTGGTAGACCTAGTGAAACTGGATACAAATGTGAAATACTTGTAACATTCAAACCATCTAAGATTGAAAATCTGGCGACTCTGCTAACTAATATGAGTCGAGAGTGACAACGAAATAAATAACATACATGTTAGAGTGATATTTAGAATCGTGTGGAGGGGTTCATATGCATATAACAATGACTGAAAACCGTACATAAGGTTAGGTTAGGTAAGGTTAGGTTAGGTTTTTGATGGGTGTGAGTAACATGTAAAAGTGTTGTAGATTTGTGTCATATCAAAAATCAAGAATCATATGAAAAATAGCCATAACAATCCAACCACGATGTAATTATCTATGAAAACGGAGGAAATTTGCTAGATCAAAATTGGAAGTGTGTATCAAAACTGCAAAGAACAGATCAAAACGTAGAGTCAAGTGGAGATATTTGTATGCATTAATCCTAAAACACTAAAAAGCATATGAAAGCATGAAAAGTCGATCGATATTACATTATTTCTTACATACAATAGGTTAGGTTAGGTTAGGATGATTAGTTCTTTTAACATAACATGCTGTGAAGCTGATACACATTAAATATCTTGTAACACATGTAGGGATGTTGTTCTGATGGAAAATATCACATATCGAAGGTAAAAGTGATACAAATGTTAACCGCCCTGTATATGCATACAAATGTGTGTATGCGTCTACATCGCGTGGTATTAGTAAGAAAGCTACGTAAAATAGGGCCATGTAGAGGGATTTGATATGAATATATCATAAATCGATGAATAAGTATCACACGTAAGCAGGAAATCTTGAAAGATGACACATAGTTCTTGGTCAAGTTGGTTAGGTTAGGATGACTAGATCTTTTAACCTAACATGACGTGAAGCTGATCCACATTAAATATCTTGTAACAAAAAAAAACAAGGGATTTTAGTCAGAAGAGGTATAAATGCCTCAGATGTTAACCGATACTGTATATGTATAAAAATGTGTGTGTGTGTGTCTACATTATACCGGCATATGCCGACATCAACCGTGAATACGCCTACATTATACCGGCAACAAACGTGTATACGCCATACATTATATCGGCATATGCAGACATATGCCGGCATTAACCCTGTATGTTCATGTTAAAGTATATATAAAATTGGACTCAGATTTATTCTTAATTAGTTAACGGTCTGCTTTTGTTGTAGAAGGATTTCGTCAAGTTTGATATGTAAATATTTTACCAGAAAGGATAATACGAGGGTATGTGTTATTTGCAGTGCGGAGATAAAATTAAGCAAATCAAGATCCACGTGCGTGTTTTGGCAACATCTTAAAGGTCAGCATTATCTTGAATATGATAATCTTAAAAATGGACGAGAAAAATACAAGCTCTAAGGACGAAAAGAGCGTATTGATAGAACATAATAAACCGGACCTGAGTTCCCAAAATAATGTAAAAGACAATGCTCAACAGGGTGCAAGCAGTAAAGAAAGTGCGATGAAACTAACAGCCAAACGTAGAACGTATAATGATTGGGTGAAATGGGGGGAGTACACCCAAACCTTAGACAAAATGGAATATAATGAAAATATGGGAAAAACGTGGGATACTTTAAGTGGAATGGACACCAGTGACAGTGATGTTGAAACGTGTGATATTGAGATAGTGTCATGGGAAGAAAAACCTGCAAGAGTTGAAGGAAACCGAATTATCAAATGGGGTAATAAAACGGTTTCAAGTATAATAAGTGTAAAATTGTACAATAAAATAAAATGAATAGCTGACTTTGTTTCAAAATTGTTGGTAATGCAACATGAAGAGAGAGAGAATCATGTCTCAAACGTTTGAGTGCTAGAAGAATTATGTGTACTTGGGAACTCTGCGGGAATATAGTGAATGGGAATGTTGGCGCCAGTAAGAAAAAACCTGAAAATATTCGATGTCATAACCATGCAACTATAAATTTAAAAAGTTGCGTCGAGAAAAAGCTCGCTGAAGTCTAAATAAACAAAGTTATGGTTACAAGGAAAGGCTTTGAAGTGATGCATACAATACTCACAAAGGTATCCGTCTTCGTTTTGAACTTTACAGTCTACTAACGAGCAATCACCTAACATTACTTGAAATTAATCCACATTACTGGACTTGTAACAAGCAAACAGAAATATATATATATATATATATACTG
>SDVV010016883.1:0-14122 GCA_016164225.1 Gammarus roeselii | reverse complement strand
CACCTCCGACTTCACCTGCAACCACTCCTCAAACGCACCTCTTTTCCGTGCCACCGCCAGTTTGACCTCCTCGTTCCACCACTCGCAGCCTTTTCTCCTGCACCCGCCCACACGGCGCTCACCACACACCTTCTTCGCACATTTCAGCAACGCATCCCTTAACGTCTCCCATTCTTCCTCCACATCTCTCAGATCCTGTCCTCTCACGTTGTCATATTCTTCCTTCAACGCCTGCTGGAACTCCTCGGCTCTACTTTCTACATTCAATCCACTCACTTTCACTACCTCTCTTCCTCCTCCCACTCGTTTGTTGCCCCTCCACTTCTGCTCCATTCTTAATCTACCTTCCACCAGCAGATGGTCAGACACTCCTCCACCCTCCCTTCTCAACACACGCACATCCAACAGCCTCCCCACGACTCTCCTCGATATCAGCACAAAATCCATCAGTGCTCTCTCCACCATTGCACCATGGGCCATCCTTACCCATGTGTACGTGTGAATATCTCGCTTCTTGAACAAACTGTTCCCGACCACCAACTATTGCTCCATACACAGACCTATCAGGTTTTCTCCACTGTCATTTCTACCGGGAACGCCATACCTTCCTCTCACATTCTCAACCATTTCATCTCCAACTCTCGCGTTAAGGTCACCCAGTACAACTACATTGAAATGACCTCCAAAACTCTCAATACGCTCACTCAGGTCAGTCCAGAATTGCTCCCTCTCCTCTTCACTCCTCTCGCTGCCAGGTCCGTAAGCACTCACAAATGCCCATCTTTCTACGCCGAACATAACTTTCACCCACATCAATCTTGGGGACACCTCCTTCCATTCGGTAGCGCTACTAGCCAACCGATCACTCAATATCAAGGCCACACCATCTCGTGCCCTACCTTCCTCCACACCAGACTTTCTTCCACTTACAGCACCAAACTCACATTCGCCCCTACCTCTCAACTTCGTCTCACTCAGCGCCAACACATCTAACTCCCTCCTTACAAACATCTCACCAATCTCCCTCCTCTTTACATCACTCGTACTACAGCCACGCACATTCAGCGACCCTAACAATAGGGTTCGGAGAGGCGTGTGCCTCTCCTCCCCCCGCTCGTCGTGCCGTCTTCGTGGAAAGGTTTTATAGAGAACGGGATTCCTAGCCCCTTCGCTCCGCCCTTTTAGTCGCCTTTTACGACACGCATGAGTTACGGTAGCACGATTCTACTCCCGGCTACAGGAGGCCCCTTTAGTCGCCTTCTACGACACGCGGTGGATACGGTAGCAAGATTCTAAAGCCCCGGCTACAAGGCGTGCCATGATTGCTGTAAATAGTCAACACGTTCTATCGCATTTAACCCACGATTCTTACCATCACAGAGCGCACCGAGTACCTGGGTTAATACTAATATTACTCACCGCGCTACAGGTACCACAACTAATAAATAAACTACCGACACCGACAGTGGCTCCAGAATCCCACGATTGAATCTTCGCGGACCAATTATTGTTAATCGGATACAAATTCCAGTTGAAAGCACACATTCATCTAAATATATATATTGAATGCACAATTCTTTTGATGGCATGTGCAGAGCCAAATCCCCCAGTATTGGGTCTGCAGGGAGGCTCAATGCTCTCATGCACTCGCACACACACCAAAAATTAGCCCTTCAGCCCTTCAATCAATCAGCACTTCAATCAACAAATCCATGGATTATGGGTAAAGTTTAATATATTGAGAACCCTCTCCAATAAATTGTGAAGTGCATTGCCGGAAAAAATATCAGGGCCTAATTATGAAATAATTTCCACAAAATGTAGCGCATATAGTGGTCTTTACTTCACGCCATGAATTGTTAACATAGATGCATTATTACCAAAGCCTGAGCATTTTAAAACAGAGCTTTCCTACTCGGCGGGACGACCAAGACCATATCAAAATGACCTGAAAAATGTCCACCAGCTTGGTGGCCGAGTGGGTAGCATGTCGGCCTCTCTTCACACCTTGCTGAAGGTTCTAGGTTTGAGCCTACCTTACCCTGACTGAGACATTCTAACCAGTTTCTTAAATGGTCTAAGGCCAGCTTATAGTCACCGTGGGCAAAAAAGGCTATCAGGTGGCATTTATGCTGTACAAGCCTAAAACATGAATAAAAAAATGTTGGAAAAAAATGAATTTGGAAAAAAAGCAGATATGTAGCTCATGTGTTGTTCTATAATTCAAGCTATAAAGTGTCAAACCCAATCTTGTGAGACATCAAGTGCAAGTCTTCAAAACATGAGGCAACTTTATTATAATTTCAAGAAGAAGTTTATTTCGGTTGGCTTTGGCGTTAGTTCCAGGAAAGCATTTGAATCATGAAATCATGTTGGTAAAATCTGAACACTCGAAACTCTCCTTCAACCAAATCCCTGTGCGCCGCAAGCGAGTTATCAGAACACTTATGCATGCTTGGATGGGAGCCACACTTCAATCCTCTTCGGACACATGAATATTCTTCCAATGGGTCACATCGTTGACTTCTCTGCAGCGTGCTTGCTAATTAATCTCTGGACGAGCTAATTGCTCCTATCACGAGCTTCTGTGAGAAATAAGTTAATGGATTATAGGGATATTTCTGAAATTATTAGTGAATTTAAAGAAAATTGAAATTCATCAGTGAAGACAGCCCAATTTTTACAATACAGAATTCAAATATTTTTTTTTCAATATAATCACACATATCATTGATATTGCCTTTGATATAATTGTGCATATCAATTATATTTTTGTATCTATAAAATTCTTATATTCTGTAAGACTCGTATCCAATTAAATTGTACACTATGCATATGTATACAGAACATTTCATGTTATTCGAGTCAATATTGTGTAGATCAACCCACTTGGCACTCTCTAGTCTCCATTTATTCAGTATTTATTTGTCACAGTTGCGCATTCAAAAAAAATAGTTATCAGCCTAAATGAGTTATCTTTTCTTAGCCCAGAAGTCAACAATTCACTACAATATTTATCTCAACTTGCAACAATCTCATTCTTTTCAACTTGCAACCATCCTTTTTCTCAACTTGCAACAAGCAAGTTTTGTTTGCAGGATGTAGATACTTCAATGCCATTAGTCGAAGTTATTTCTATGTTCCTATTTTAACAAATGCTGAACTCAGAACAGATCACAACGCTTAAAATTTTGATTACATCATCTGCCTATCAGTAATTATTAAATGATGTTATCTTGTCATCATGCATGAAACAATGTATGACTTTTACCTTGAAAGATTTACTGTGATTGATATAACAGGACAAATATTTCGGAAAAATAGGACAAAAGTGATGACGAAACCATACATTTTTTCACAGAATAGACGATATCTTGCATGAAGATACCAATATCACATTCCCTGAGTCATTATCAGAACGGGTACCTATTCAGACGATGCAGGGAATATCTTTATGATCAGGTCTTGAGGGAGCAAATTGAATTCACCATAAACAGACCACTATCAGGATAGGCTAAACCACCTTAAATGTCATCTTCTACTTCAGGTACAGGTAGATCTCTATCTCTTTGTCGCGTTCAATCCGTTCATATGCCAAGCAGAGTTCAATCATGGATTGCATTCAACGTTCTGCTGCATTTGATGTTTGGGCGATAAACTGATTTCAGTCATCTGACCAGAAGCGACATAAGATCAAATCTTCCTGCTGTCCTGATGGTTTGATACAACATTTGAAGAGTTCCCCAGACTATTAATGCTCGAAGGATCTTACCTCGCCAGCTTCGATGACAACTGCTGCTTAAATTGCTTCTTCGACTGCTGCTGCTTCATTTATTTGTACCTAATTGTACAGGTGGAAGGGGACCGGGAGATCGCGCTGCCGATCGGTAATTGGTACATCAGATGCGCAGGCACCCTCCAAAATTGGATGTCAACAATCAACGATTGAGTTGAGTTTCAGTGCCGATATTAGTTGCCGTGAAGGGGACGAAACGTTCACTAATCTCGATTTGTTAACGTGACGTTAATTTGAGTTGCAAACGAGATGGTCCCTATTCCACGACTCCTAATCCTTTCCAAATGTGTTGTTATTTCATGGCAATGTATTACATAAAAAAATGATCTAGATTTTGTTCGTGAAATTATGTTATATGTCGACAGCAGATGTGATATCATAGAATTGAAAGGAAACTTTTGTTCAGGATTTCATTTGTTATGGATGGGGACACGAGTGATTTAATTAGCATCAATCACCATGACAGTTAACTAATCCATTTGAATTATTTTAGCTTTATAGACTCTTTCTATGATTGCATGGTGCGTTATTTAAAACGAATTCTCGAATGTTTCAATATGAAACAAATAATAATTGCAAGTCTTGTTATCAATGTCTGAAGTACTCATTTCTTCCCACCAGGTTAAATAACATTCACGTTTCGAAGGATTCAAGCAGTTCTCTTTACGTCTTGTTCGCTGACAATATTGAGCATGGCAAAATATTACCGGAAGATATCGGGTCAACAGAATTGTTTCATCACAGCGTTGCTTCCACAAACTTGTGATTATCAATGTAATCGAATTTTTGCACAAAATATTTCTTATCGGAATTATCAGCTACAAATAATTAGATTGATATTTTCTTACATTTGAATTAAGACACCGCTCGCTTTAACATATTGGTTTTCTCTGGTCAATACTTTTCCGCGCCTCAAATCAATTTTACCCCTGAGACGAAATTGCTCCTGATGAGTTTATGTAGATCATTAAAGATCGTTACAAGCATATGTCAATGACACGGCGTGAGAAGTCGCACTTTGTTTGATATATTCGTTAGATTGCATTGTTTAATGCGGTCGAATTCGCTGCCATATCCATTTCTACGTGTATAAGATATAATAAAAATTTACACATATTACCGTCCTTTAGTATCTCATTTCACATGTTCATGGGCAGGCTCGTCAAATACATTATCTTACGACCAACTTATGCTATCAAGCCAAAAAAAGTGCGATGATTCTGCCATTAAAATGCGAACGTTTGCGTTCCGTCATGAACAATGCTATGACTGTCAACAAATTAGAGAACAGTATGAAAACAGTTTTAATCGACAAAAATGTAAGAGCATCGATTCATATAGCTATGAAACACTACACAAAATCAGTGATATGAACCTAATCAGTTGTTGTTTGTTCCAACTTTACGGCTGTGTGGCCCCCAACATCTTGTTTAATCGCATAAATATTAGGTGACGGAATGAGTAATGGAGTAGCGCTAAATAATACCGTCAACCTTGCTTAGAATGAAAATCTTTCGAAGGTTGAAAGTGGCGAGATGCACAATTTTTTCATTTGATTGTACATCACATTATCAATTCCTTTTATCGCGGGCGTCACATGGAGTTATACAGCTTTCATATATGATGGATAACATGTAAGTGATTGGCTCACAGTCATTGTCTTGGTTCGTGGAATATTTATCGTTGTTGGATTTTCTCTGTGAATCGATAGTGACCATCGCCTTCCGCCACACGCGTGCTTGGTGATGTACCAAACACTTTTGTCACGTCATTTGATTATGGCGTGAGAGCATCAATAATAATGTTTGATGATATCGAATGAACTCACTGAAAAATGATTGGCTAACTATGTGTATTTCAGGTTATTCAAACCCACTTCAATTTGATAGGCTTCTATGCTGCTCTGAAAATTTTAAACGGAATATCATAAAAAACACCTACCAACTTTATATATGTCAACGGGGCAGAAGAGACAAGCGTTTCATTGATGGGGATTGTCCTTAAGGCGCCTTACTAGCCCCGAGCTAGCGATTGGTGGAAAAATTTGAGCGGGGAGTACGAGGATTCCATCATACAGAGGAGTGAGATCCAGACCCCCGTAAAATATATTAGAAAATACTACAGAGAACCATTAAACTAAAATCGAAATATATGCGTCACAATAACTGGCGACTCATCCACGGATCTATTCCAAGACCACTCCCAACATGCGGTAAACTTCAGGTCTGTACAAGTGAAAACAAGAGGTATGATAATCACACCGCTGAAAGACCTCAGGCATCTTTGATCCAGCAGTTATCACTATCGTCTCAGTCAAACGTTTCATTCCCTTAAATATACTCTTCTTCCGCCCAATCAATATTTACGGTCAGAATATGTTCATCAAAAACCAACGTCTGGAATCTCTGAGCGACTTTCCAGCAATTCTGAACAAGGATTTGTGACGTCATACGATGTCTCGCAATGTTATGATAAACGCAGCTTTGTAAACTGTGTTAATGCTTTGAAGAGTACCAAGTGATAAGGACCTGAGAGATGAACATTCAACTCATGTATAATCCAGGCGAAATTGATTTCACTGTTTCGTTAAAATTACAAGTACAGATAATATATTCTTGCATATGTTCATTGAATATGTAGGTTTTCTTTGAGCAGGGATGGTGCTCTTGGTGAAACAATGTATATTGAGTTTTCTGAAGAAATAATTCGGGTTTGAAAAATATTATTTGGAACAATCCGTGAAACACATTAATAATTTTGTTACTGCCAATTGCATCGGATATATTTCGAAAGATCGTATTAACCATACAGGAAACATTTCAAATGTATTGCAGATTGAAACACGCTCGCATCATCAAGGCTTCATTGAAGTTGGAGCAGTTGGCAGGGCGGAGTTTGATGGAGTTATAATACAATGGCAGGACAGGCCAATGGCGCACAGTTGCAGTGTCGCATGTGAACAAACATGCAAAGGGAAGAAAGTTAAACGACGAGGTGGGTGAAAAAAATATCAATATAGTTGAAGCAGGTCTTAGGGAACGAACGTACGGGGGATGAAATCCTATGATTAGATTTTTTTTAATCTACATCCAATTAACTCAAAGGGAGAGCTTTATTGTCAACCGGAAATCAACCTTCGACATTGGTCTTGCGTCAATAAACATAAAATACTTATGCAATTTTAACAGCGGAGAGATACAAAATTTACCGTTTGTATGAAACTGGATACAAATTTGAAATACTTGCAGCATTCAATCCATCCAAGTTTGAAAATGGGGCCTCTCTGGTAACTAATACGGTCGAGAGTGACAACGAAATAAATAACATGTATGTTAAAGTGATATTTAGAGTCGTCTGCAGGGGATCATAGGTATATATCAATGACTGAATACCGCACGTAAGGTTAGGTTATGTTATGATGGGTGTGAATAACCTGTTAAAGTGATGTAGAATTGTGTCAAAATCAAAAATAATATGAATTACCCGTAACATTTAAACCATCTAAGTTTAAAAATGGTTCTCTCTGCTAACTGATATAGGATGAGAGTAACAACGAAATAAATGGCATACATGTTAAAATGATTTTTAGAGTCGTTTGGAAGGCTTCATATGTACATAGCAATGACTGAATACCATACCAAGAGTTAAGTTAGGTTAGGTTTTGATGAGTGTGAATTACATGTAAAATCAAGAATTATATGAAAAATGTACAGTAATCAAAACAAACGATGTAATTTGCATATGAAATTAATGAAATTTGCTAGATCAAAATTGTAAGTGTGAATCAAAACTGCATAGGATAGATCAAAATGTAGAGCGCAGTGACGAGAATGGATATGAATATATCATAAAACGATGACAAATAACATATGAATGAATGAAAAAGATGATCGATAGTATATCATTCTACGTTAGAAGAGGTTAGGTTAAGATGATAGTTCTTTTCACATAACATGACGTGAAGCTGGTCCACATTAAATGTCCTGTAACAAAAACGAGGGACTTTGTTCCAGTGGAAAAGATCATAGATCAGAGTTAAAATGCTACAGATGTTAACCGACGCTGTATATGCATAAAAATGTGTGTATGTGCCTACACAGTGAGGCTAACAACCCTGTTGATGCGTACAAAAGTGTTCATGTGTGTGCATGTGTGTGATATTAAAAAAACGTAAAAAGGAAAACTATATGGAGTGATTTGATAAGTATATCGCACAAAATAATTACTAAATATCGTACATAGCCATCAAAGAAGTGTAACAAGTTGAAGTGAATTTGTTCCTTTTGATCCTACCTGTTGAGTCTCATCCCAACATGTAACAGAGATATCGATAAAATTCTGGACTTTAAACATCTGCAAATGGATTTATGCTGGATAAAATTGGAGAAACGAATTCAAACTGATTTTGATATAATACATACACAGCCCAAACGTAGAGTTTCATACATATCAAAATCATACATAAGCATCGAACTTGAATAAAAATACATAACTATTAGTTAGAATGAATGTTAGGTCAGGTTGCCTAAGTATTATTGTATTTGGCAGTGTATGGTAATTCTTTGTGCATTCATTGATATTTGATCTATGTTGTCGTACATCGATATATATTTTGCTAATTATGTTCACTAGACATGGAATCTATCCTAGATCTTGTTGACTGCGGGCCTTACATTACAGATCTGTAGTAAATATGTTAGAGTGGATTTATTCAATATTCGTTATAATAGACGAAAATGGTAGGAGCAAAACATCCAAAACTACAAAAAAAATCTTATTCTAACAGAAAATAACATACATAAAACCTGCTTACGCTCTAACATCCATAACAAACACTGACCTATGTTGTTAAGCTGACATAAACGTTTTGAACTCTACAGTCTACTAACGAGCGATCACCTAACATTACTTGGTACTAAACGAAAATTACTGGACAATCAACAAGCAAGGTAAAAAATGTATATTTAAGTAGGCATACAATCTGCGAAAGATATGGTAAAACAACAGAGACCATTGGATAAATTTTATACGAATAAAGCTTGAAACAATGAAAAAAATGCCTAGCATATGTATGAAAAGGGGGGAAATATATACAATCCTTGGTTATATTAGCCTAGGATGGGTTAGGTTTACAGCCGTCATCACAAACTTTTAGCGAAAAATGGTACAGTGAATCTGGTGAATGCTCGAATAAGTCAGATATTCTGAATTAGAAGGCAATCTCATAACAAAGTCTGAATTATTCAATAACTTCTAAGAGTATAAACTGCAAACGGATCACAAACATTTATAGAAGTAAGACGTGCGGGAATGAGCATCTAGTAAAGACGTGCAAGCGGATAACATAATTGAGATGAGCATTGAATTATTGAAGAATTTTAACATTACCAATGTACACAAAACCAATGGATTAGATCTCCAAGATGACAATGAACCGGACCCAAATCCAGTGTCAAGAGGTAAAACATATAATTATTTTGAATCATTACATTCAATTGGGCGTATTCTATACTCAACATTCCATGAAATTAGGCAAATTTATATTAAATACAGATATATTCCTTTGCTAACCAATCGAAATATACACCGGCAACTATACAGTAAAATAGCATAATAAGATTATCTGCTCTACCCTATCCGACAATGATTAACTATTATATACAGTGTATCCTACCATATGCAAATGATAAATCCTACTCAATCATGGAAAGGTGTATGGTCAATCAATACACGATGTCGATGAACACTACCGATCTTGTAAAATATAGAAATAATCCTGCACTTCAACTCCTGAGGTGGTCTGGTTCATGAAAAACCATATACAAACATAAACGCCATGCCGAAAATATCTGACAATTTAACATTTTTACTACGATACTTGTTCAAATGTATAACAAAATTCCTAGACCAAACTGATGCTATGCCTCTAGTAGTACAAATCCAAACCTACTGTGTCATAACAATGAACTCTACAACGCTTTACTAGGTCACTTCTCAGGAATCTACCACTGATATATAACAAATTTCCAAGGAACCATCCTGTTACGTTCAATACTTCAGACATACCTTGCACCTGTTTAACCCATCGTCTCAGAACAAAATCGAGCAAAGTCACATCCTGGATATACCAAAGAATCAATAAACAGGTATAGTGGTCAAGAATGAGGCTGACATGAGAGTCTCAGAGAGTGTGTGGCTATAAAAAACTAGGGTTCTGTTCACTGATAACCTAAGTGAATCACTACAACATGGAGCAGCTTGTCGCATAACCTTTCTAACAAACCCATGAGACTTAAGATCGACGTCCACATGAACGAACATAATTCACGTTGAACATGTATGAACTCCAAATGACAACCGAAGAGTGTAAGCCACCTCTACACAAGGACCAATCCATCCAGTAAATCGTCATCTAAAACGTTACACTATACATTTGGTAGGGATCAATAACGAAAGTTCCAAAAAGATGCAGTACGGACTTACACCTCATAAAAATACATCCCTATGATTATCGTGGATGAACCTACATCAACAACAAAATTTATGAAAAATCGCTGGAAAAGATGCTCTACTCTACCCTAACCGAAAATGAGTACCTATTATATACGGTGTATCCATCACAGTAAATCAGAAATAAACGTAAGCGCAATGATTTTTTTCTTATGTGTGGCCTCTAACTCCTCCTAAATATTGAAGAATGTTCCTACAATAAACATACAATACCTTAACAGCAATATCAAGGTCGTAACAAATGGGATCTTCTATATCTATAATAATCACGTCAAACAATGTATCAGGATGTAAAAAATATATATAAAACACTAACAATAAACAACATGTAACTAAGTAGACCTGAAAAAGTTCTACATTGTAGATACACACGTAATATATCCTAATATTCCGATATTGTATAAATAACCACCAGGTTGCAATGAAGATGGAAACTGTACAGAGAACGTACGAAATTAAACGAGAATATACTAGAAAAGCTCGTGTTATAACAAAGCAAGAAGATTATTTCTCTAGCATACCCAAAACATACATTAAAAAACGTGATGAACGAGAAAGAACTAGCATGTAACCATCCAACAACTAATGTGTATAAGATACCAAAACATATGAGCGACATAACTGAAACCTATAGGAAATGATTTGGAATACTTCTACGTAAATACGTCATAGAACATAAAAAATCTGAGGAAATTAGCCTCAACTCAGTCCAAAACAGGGTTAAATTAAGACCTCTATAGATAAAGTAACCACGGCTGAATCGTAACATAATGTTATATACATATAAAATACCCGAATGTTGCAATAACCTACCAATTATGCCAGAAATAATGTGGAAGATGTAAAACATTGCGTAAATTTCAATATCAGGTTGTTACCGTACAGGGTCGAAGGTCCACTAAGGCTGCAAATTGAGTTATATGACATACCTACCACACAAATCCTAATAACAGTATATATAGTGATAATTGAACACACAGACACAATATCCCAACCCCAACCGCTACGAATCCACCAATCAAGCATCGAATGAGTCAATTATACTCATGGGTGATTCTTCTCTTGGAATGTTACCGTCATCCTGTAAATTTTGTATCTAACTTCCTCCAACGGATAGCTCACAACATAGAAAAAATTAATTAAGGAATTACTGCAGGAGTAAGTAAAGCTTAACGCAAGGGTACTGATAAATGCAATCGGATAAAAAATAATAATAAACTTATTGAATCTTTGTTACTTGTGAATTGATCAACAGCGAGCAACGTAGAAAATGATATCAAGGTTGAAAAAATCATCATGAAGGTGTCCAGAAAGTGGGGCCTTCTAACATAGCATCGAAAATACATAAATGCAAGATGACATGCATTAAAGTTGCAACACCCCCCAAGCATTGAAATGCTAATACCCTAATGTAAATATATAACCTGTTAACATGTATAGCTATCCGTCTGTCCGCTCACTGACTCCCGTCCTACCCTACGCCCTCCGCTCTCCGTTTTTGCGTGAACCCCCGTACGCCCGCTTGAGTCAAAGGTTGCATTCATCGCGGCGGTGAAATGTTATGTGCAAATTCTCGTAGACGGGACAAAATTCGTAATTCGGAGTATTTTATACCACTAAGGTACGCCAACATGTGTCTGCACAGGTGTCTAGCATAGATGCATATGTTTAACTAGCACGGACTGTGTAATATTGGTAAGAACTGTAAACGCATCAGCGGTTGTATTTTATTTTGCAAATAAACCTTGGCATTGCTGATCCCTGTTTCTACATACATCAGTTAACACAAAGATTTTTTAAACATAAAATAAATGGAGTAGGAAACATTTGATAGATATAATTATGTACGTACGTATTTCAGAGTCGTTGCAACGAGATTGAGTTTAAAAGTGGCTATTGAATAGTATTTTTTTTTTAAATAAGTTCACTGTTCAAAGTGTCTGTCGGCGGTAATCCCAGTGCAACACAGTCAAAGTTTTTCCGAGGATTGCCGCACTTGCAGGAGGTTTCAGTCATTTTATCAACATTTATGTAGCCGTGACATCTAATCTTGCAACATATTCCTTCCCGGATTTAATCGTTGCTTTGAAAATATAGCTTTACTACGGGGTGGGTGGCTGATTTTGATACGATTCGTCAATGATATCCTAAAACAGTAAGTGGAAGAGCCAACCTGATGGTCTAAAATAAAAAATCTTGTTTTATCGTCTAAGGAATAGTTAATATTTCCAGATCAGAGCAAGTCAAACAATACCATTCCAGGTCAGAACAAGTCGAATAACTCGGACTCAATTGTGACAGATTGAGACACGAAATCAAAAAATGAACCTCAGGGTACCAATACGACTACAAGACCGCAGATGAATTCTTTTTGTTTTTTATAGACAGGGTCGGGCAAGGAAGCAAGCGATAAATCTCGAAGAGAAGATAAAAAAAAACAATCTCACTTCATTGAATAACGCGGTACAAGATGCTAGCACACGAGCAGGCTGGTTCAAAAACATTAGAAGCGGAAGAGAAACCCAAAAAAAGTCACTAGAATGAACAAACGTAATGCAATACAGTTTAAGCAGATGTGAATGAGAGAAGTGTCGTTTGTGAAAGCGATGATGCACTTCGAAATAGTGCAGTTGAAAGCTAAAATCAGCCTATACAAACAGGGCTAGCAAACTCAACCAATACTTTGCAAGTGTCTGCGCGAAAGAGGATACAAATAGTATACCAGGAGTCGAATTGGTTTCGGAAGTGCAACCGTTTGAAAAAAATTTAATCCCGTATGACGAATTACAAGAACATCTTTACAAACTACGCATTTACAAATCAAATGCACCAGATGATCTAAACCCGATAATATTATGGAATTGAACCGAAATAATAAGCAGTCAGCTGACTGAGATTTTTATCAGGTGTCTGATGAATTGAATTATCCCAGATTACTGGCAAACAGCCATCTTCAATGTCTTATTCAAGAAGGATATAAGGCGAGAGCCAGAGAACACAATACCAGGTTTATAGTTAGGTTGCGTGTTGTAGATGTAAATACCATATCCGGTTGAACGCCTTACATCTGTTGCCAGGTGGCGTGCATGTCGCACAACGCTGCTCAGTGAGGAGTGAGATGGATGTCATAATCATCGATCTAGTTGTTGAAAGGTTGTTCTGGTAAATAGACTTGATACCAATAAAATTAATCCATACCTGGTCCAAGCATAGCTTTGTCATGGAAATAACAATTATTTATAAATTACATCATTCAATACCATGTCTTCAAATGTAAAATATATAACATCATTCGGACATGTGTCACCAAGTCCTCAGACGTCACACAGATAGTAGTGTTCACGTGCACTGCAAACCAGGCAACGCTCACGTGTTGCCTGGAAACAGCTATCCGTTGGGAGCCAAAGCCAGCCCACAGCACTGAGACAATGCCAGAGGCTTCCAGATCATCAACTCCAACTTTTCCAAAATTCACGTCAACGGCATACGTGACATACGAATGCCCACACCAGTTCTAACCACTATCGTGCTTTGGCTAGGCAAAACTAAAACAGGAAGATGAACATTGAAAAATTGACAGAAAGCAACAAGTAATGTAGGCTGTGACATCAAATACCAGCCAGTGTGCAAAGCTGTGTTTTCCACTCTGCCTCTCCAAGGACTCCAAACATGTTCGCATAGATAGAAGCACAGGTGCGCTAGTTATATATAGCTTTCGTTTGTCGGGTCTTTTCTTAAGTCTGTAGGAACAAATTACACGGTGTTTATCCAAGAGATCCCTCCCAATTTACCCTAGCATACTTTCCTTCTTATATA
>SDVV010016882.1:0-14122 GCA_016164225.1 Gammarus roeselii | reverse complement strand
ATTTCCCGGCAACAAATGAGGCGTGATCTTTCCAGTTAAGTCTTTGATCAACGATAACACCGAGAAACTTTGTTTTTGCTACATATGCCACCTGTTGACCGTTCAATTCGACTTGTGTGTTAGGAATATGTATCATCCTCCTGGAAAATATCATGGCCTGCGTCTTGTCAACATTAAGCGTCAGCTTGTTGGATGTGAACCAGTTTGAAATGTGAACCAATTGATTATTCATATTAGTGATAGTATCATTCAGGTTTTTCCCGGTCGAATAAACTGTAGTATCATCTGCAAAAAGTACAAAGGATAACCTGTTGCTAGTGTTTACAATGTCATTAATATATATTAGGAAGAGCAAAGGTCCCAGGATCGACCCTTGCGGAACTCCTATATTTAACGTACTGGCAGATGAAGATTGTTTATTCCAAGTCACTAAGTGTTTTCTATCAGGTGTTTCCTCGAGGGCACGTACGTACGAACAACACAACATGTGGCGGGGAATAGACTTAATGTTGTCTTGAAGCAGAAGAAGCAAATTTGGTACACATTGAGCTATGAACTCTGTCTATGGTTCACTAATTATGTAGCACAACAGCTCTTCCATTAGTTCTGATTCAAGATTATGATAGCATTGACTTTGCACACAGATACACTGATAATGTATGTCAGACCGATTGCTACGGTTCACTGGTTACGTTTCACAACAGCTCTTCAATTATTTCTAATTCACTTTGAGTTTGCGTGTGTTTATTCTTGCAGGGCTCAACCTTTCAGTGGGAACTTGATGGAATTTAATGCTCTGGACAGATTAAGGGAGCTGGGGGTAGGGTAAGAAGGAGGTAACAGGGGAGAGGAGAGGAGAGGTTGGGTACCCTCGACCGACGAATTCTGATGGAGCCGAGTTCGCGTATGAGGGGAAGCACATTTACTGGCAGAGAGTTGTTGTAATATTGTGTTTTTTCCTGATACAAGGACTTATCCACGTACTCATGAACACACAGTTCAAATTGCAGTGACGATAGTACGATGATTTTTTTTTTATCATTTTAAAACACTTTGTGCAATTCACTTAATGTTCTAAGTAGCACACTACACCTTGTCGACAGCTGTTGGAGTTGCAAAGCACCACTTGTACGGTAATAAAAGCTTTTAATAGATAATTTGGGATTATTTAACAAAGTTTATTACGATTATTTAGGGTTATTGTGATTGGTCACACTTTACTTATGTAACGTGATGTATTTCAAGGCTGATCACTGCTTCTTGTTGGGGAAGGGAGCGCGGTATTTGAAGGCTGGCTATGACATAAAGATGGCAACGACCAATGAGCTCAAGCAGCGAGGGTACCGAGAGCTGATTGGGCAAATTTGTTTGGAGGGGCAACAAGGGACTGGGATAGGCACTGTGGGAGTAACCAGCAGGGCAGAGATGGGACCGACCGGACCATGCAAGGCTGCGAGGGTCACCAGGCCTGACCGGGGACCAGGCTGGGGGCTGTGAGGAGGGGCCAATCTACGCATCGTAGGAGATTACCTGCAATTTCATAGGAGGTACGTATGGTGCTCCAAGAATCAAGTGGAAAGTTTAAGAGTGTCGTCGGGTTGGGGTTTTGTGTGTTCTTGCCATAGGCTAAACATGTCTGCAATGTTAACTTATGACGTGTCGTTAACTGATTTTATGGGGGGAGTTGCTGGGGCCTGCTGAGTGGTTCGAGACGAACCACATCGTCTCGAACCATATGGTGGCGTAAACGGTGCTATGTCAACATCCATTAGAGAAATAATTTATATTTATTTCTGCATGAGCAGTATGGTATTCTTTTCACCTTAAAACTACACACAAATATAAAGTACGTATAACGAACAAAATGAACATCAATTCAGAAAATCCAAATCATGTTTATCTCAACGTGTTAATGAGCAAAATAAGAGCGTGTGTAAACGGTGGCGAGTGGATAGATGATAGAAAAAATCTTCATTTGTACACGCATGGTGAGGGATTATTTTTTAATCTTAGCTTTGTACTTGAATATACACAAAATCAAAAATACGTACAATTATATGTCAAGACTATCAAATCGTATTTAGTAACCTTTATAGGGTGTAGTACAATATGTAACGGAGAAAATTGAACCGGGTGTGAATGACAATGAGCATCTTACTTCCATAGCTGAACATGGGCGCATGGTGAATGAAGTTTTTTTTTTGTCATACACAAAAAGGAACGCCATTCTTTACAACACAATAATCCTTTACATATAAATACAAAATTATTCTAGAAATAGGTATGATGATCAGGTAGGCTCATCAAGTTAGATTGAGTGACCTTGTAGTTCATCGCAACGTGTAGTTCTTGAGAGCAAATGAGTGCGTTCGTTTGTCACCATTCTATAATTCACCTTTACATTTGTGGTACAGCTTTAGCGAATAATGTATTAAATTGTGGGCTTACGATGATCGGTTGGTTGAATATGAATGATGAAAATATTGTAAAAATATTGAATTAATAAGTATTGCATTGTATTCATGAGCAAATAATAATTAGTATGAATGATTAAACAAGGGCCTCGAAATTGCCTTGTAGTAGAATGCGATAAAGTAAAAAATAATTACTTGATGATAATGATTGTGATAAGTAACAAAAATATTAATGGAACGGCCTGAATTAATCTCCTGCCGCTCTCACCCTCTAGCCACGAATTCAGCGCATGGCTGAGCGGTAAGCCTCTAAGGATGAGATGCGTCAGATTAAATTGATCGACGTGTATTGCGAAGGGAAAAATTGAGGTTTTGCAAGGTTTGGCTATATTGACTCAATTTTTTGCATTAAATATTCAGAAAGCGAATGGGCGGTATTTCTTTATCACTACTTTAGCTTGAGAGAGATGCGACGAGGTGCAGGAAACAGTGGTTGTGAGAAGCCCAAATTCGTACATTTATTACAAAGGAGCAAGGTTATGCAAAAGTTAGAATGTCGACAGTAAAGATATGGACTGCGACTTAGTCAATGATAATAAAGATGAATAACATAGATTGTAAGGATCGCTAGGAATTGATCACAGGGCGAATTTTTACAAAAAAAGAGCTACGTTTGGTGACATGGTGATACGGTTATAAACAGTGAAAAGGGTAGATGACAGTAGTGTATGTATGTATAGCCGAAACGCTAATTTTGTCCGGTCTACGGGATTGGCACATAACATTTCAGCGGCGCGATGGTGGTCGATGCGACCTTGGGCGACCAGGCTGGAGTGAGTCAGGCGCGCGGCCGGATGTGGGCGGAGTCTCTGATAAGGGAGGTGGGCAACGCAAAGGGGTGGAAAAAGGGTCCGGGGTGCTTTTCGGCCCCACGCTTACGAATATTCATTTGGAAGGCTTATGTTTTGAACATTTATTTTATATTACATAATAATGTTTATTGTATTTATGTATGTTTTTTCTTCTTTAAATAGCTGTAATTGGGGTATTATTGGTTCTTTTCTGTTACTTATTTTATATATGTTCGGGTCTGGTAGGAATATTGTTATAACACATTTCTGGAGAGGTGGGGGTGTAGGGATCCCCTAGGCAAAAAGTTGGATGCGCTCCTGAAAAGTTAGGTGAGATTGCTCTTATCTGTTATTTGGACTGTATTTTTTTCATGACTGATTTGTCATTATTTCTATGTTTTGAGTGTATGTTTCGTTATGTATTTATGTCTGAATTATAATTCCATATCTTTTTCTGTACATATATGTTTGTATTCTTATCTAGTTGGTGGATTCGTAGCGGTTGGATTGGTATATTTTTTGTGTTTGGTTTGTTTATCATTATATATTGTTTATAGGAATAGTGTGGTAGGTATGTTTTATAACTCGGTTTTCAGCGGGTATTGTGCGTTCGGCCTTGCTTGGTACAAGCCTGGTATTGAATTTAGGCAATGTTCTGTGTACTTTCTAGTCATTTATTTCTTATGTATATAATATCTATAGGAACAGTATGATACAATAGCTTGGAAGTTGGCGGGTTGATGTTTGTATTATGGGTTGATGCAGCAGCTTCGTTACGAGAATCTATCTACCTCATACCGCATTATCCAGGTTTGGACCAGATATATCGGTGTTCCATTGACGCGGCGTTCCAATATCAAGAGTAGCTGAACGATACGGATTTTTGTAAGTTATTATATTGTTTTATGTATACTTAGTAACGATCGGTTGATTTATGTTGAATTTGTATTGTTTTCGGAATTTTGGATAGTTATCTCATACAGTTATAGGATTTTTTAGAATATATTAGGTTTGCATCGTCCATGTAGCACTCTATTTTAGGCATAATTTGGTTGATTTTTGCATCATTCTCCTTATTTTATTATAACTTGACCGTTTTGGTATATTTTCTTTCAGTTTTGTATATTCTCTGTACTGTTTCAATCTTCAATGCAAGGTATTGTAATTTTATACAATTATAGGAATATTAGACTATATAATACGTTTGTATCTACAATGTAGAACATTATTTCAGGTATAACTCAGTTGGATGTTGTATATTTTTAGTATTTCATATATCTTCTTACATCCTGTTACAATTTTTGACGTGGATATTATAGATATAGAAGATTTAATTTGTTACAGACTTGGTCTTGTTGGTACTTTATGTATATTTAGTGTAGGAACATACTTCAATGTTTTGGAGGAGTTAGAGAGTCCCCTAGGCCAAAGCTCGTTGTGTTCATGTTTATTTGTATTAGTAGACCGTTGTACTATGATGGATACTCTAGTGTATTACAAGTTTTAATATCTAATAGGGCAGAGTAGAGATTTTTTTTTTTATAGTTATTGTTGTATGTTTTTTCCACGATAATCATAGGAATGAATGTTCAAGACATGTAAATCCGTACTGCATCTGAGTGGAATTTCGTCATTGAAACCTAGCAAGTGTGTAGTTTAACGTTTTAGAAGACGATTTACTGGATGGATGGGTTCTGGTGTACAGGCGGCTTACACTATTTGGTGGTCATTTAGAGTTCGTCCAAGTTCAATGTGAATTTGTAAGTTTATGTGGATGCTGGTCTTATCTTCCATGGGTTTGTAAGAGAGGTTATCCGACAAGTTGCTGGTCGTTGTAGTGATTTACTTAGGTCGTCAGTAAACAGAAGCCCAGCTTTTTATGGCCACACTCTTTGAGACTCATGTCAGGCCCATTCTTAACCACTGTACCTGTGTATAGATTCTTGGGATTCTTGGTTATGTCCAGGATGTGACTTTGTTCGACGTTGTTCAGAGATGATGGAATAAACAAATGCGCGGTATGTCTGAGGTATTGTACCATGAATTTTGATATATATTAGTGGTAGATTGCTGAGAAGTGACCTAGTAAAGCATTGTAGAGTTCGTTGTTATGACTCAGTGGGCTTGGTTTTTGTCCTACTAGAGGCATATCATCAGTTAGGTCTAGGAATTTGTTCTAGATTTGGCCTGATACTTTAGTATTATTACTTCATTATGCATGAACTTAGTGTTTTGTTTTAAATGCCACATTTTTTAGGATGATTGTTATGCTATTATGTTATTAGTTTACGATCTTGTCATGAACCAGATTACATGGGATATTGGAGTAGAATTTATCATCTGGGTGCGGTAGGATACACCGTATATAATAGTTAATTATTGTCGGTTAGGGTAGAGTAGAGAATCTTATTTAGCTATTTTATAGTTGTTGTATGTTTTGAATTTATGTGTATTGGGTATAAATTTATGTGTATTAGGTATAAATTTGCCTTATTTCATGGAATGTTGGGTATACAATATGCTTAATTGGATGTATTGATCCAAAATTGTTGGTATGTTTTATCTCTCGTCTTTGAATTTGGGTCCGGTTACATGTCGTCTTGGAGAACTAATCTACCGGATATGTGTAGTGTTAGTGTTGAAATTCTTCAATAGTTTAATATACATCTCAATTATGTTATCCTCTCGCACGTCTTTACTAGATGCTTCTTCCCGCATGTCCTACTTTTAAAAATGTTTGTGATCCGTTTGCAGTTTATACACATAGAAATTATTGACTAATTCAGGCTTTGTTATGAGATTGTGTTCCAATTCAGAATATTTGACTCATTCGAGCATTCACCAGTTCCATTGTAGCATTTTTCACTAAAGGTTCATGATGATGGTCGTAAATATAACCTATCCTAACCTAATCTAATCAAGGATTGTTTTCCCCCGTTTTCATACTTATGTCATGTATTTCTTCATTGATTTAAGCTTTATTCATAACTAATCTATACACTTGACTCTGTAGTTCTTACCAATCTTTAGCAGTTTATGTACCTACATATATATATTTTTCCACTTTGCTTGTTACAAGTCCAGTAATATCGACTAGTTTCAAGTAATGTTAGGTGATCGCTCGTTAGTAGACTGTTGAGCTGAAAACGTTTATGTAAGCTTACCGCATTTGTCAGTGATTGTTAAGGGTGTTAAAGTGTTAACAAGTTTTATGTATGGTTTTACAGTTAGAATTAGACTTTTTCTCGTTATGTTGGACTATTTTCGTCTATTATAACGAATATTGAATAAATCCGCTCTAACATATTTACAACAGATCTGTTTTGTAAGGTCCGCAGTCAACAAGATCTAGGATATAAACCATACCTAAGGTAAATAATTAGCGAAATATATATCAATGTACGACAACATAGATCATATATCAATGAATGCAAAAATGGTTGCCATATACTGCCAGATGCATTAATACCTAACCTAACCTATTCTAACCAATAGTTATGTAGTTATTTTGCGTATTATTAGCAGTTTGAATACACTTCTCTAATTTTTGATCCAGCAAATATTCTTTTGCAGATTATTAGATTCCAGAATTTTTATCGATATCTCCATTCCATGTTTGGATGCGACTTAGCATGTAGGTTCCGGAAGAACAAATTCACTTCATTTGTTGCCATTTTTTTAATGTGGATCAGTTATACGCAATGTTAGGTTCAAAGATTTAGTCAATCTAACCTAATCTAACCATCATTTATATGTTTCTCATGCAACTTCGATATTATGAATGGTAAAGAAGAAAAAACATAAATAAATACAATAAACATTAATTATTAATATAAACTGAAATGTTCAAAACATAAATCTTCCCAATGCAAAACATAAACCTTCCCAATGCACCCCTCCGCGTCGCCCACTTCCCTTTTCAGTGACTCCGCCCACATCCGGCAGCGCGCTTGACTCAAGCCAAGATGGTCGCCCCAAGGTAGCGCCGACCGCCCTCGCGCCGCTGAAATGTTATTTGCAAACTCCCGTAGACCGGACAAAATGAGGGATTCGGCTATATATACACTGCTGATGATCCTTAGTGAAATTATCAAAAACACGGGTATGATTCCGACTATGCATAACAAAATGGCTTGACGTGAATCAAGAAAATGGCAATGAAGGAAGATTTGATTGATGCGTATCACGTCATGACATAGATGGCAATGAGAAATTGATAACATCGAGGAGTGTGAAATCGTCTAAGTATAACATGAAAATTGAGAATATTTTCATCGTGATGAATGAATTGACATTGGTGAGATGCAAGGATGCATATGATCAAACGATGCTAGGTTACAAGTGGCCTCCATAGGCTGGGGTAGGGTTGACAACCTAACGCGTCGTACAATACATATTGCAGTAAAGAGAAAGACTATGGTAGACACCGTGGAATGAGCACAGAAATACCGACGGACATGTGATAACGACGGTAAAACGGATTCGATGGTGACACATGACAGAATGACAATATAACAAACACATGAATGAAATGAATGGTGAACCTACAGCTAGGAGTGGCTTGATCTAGTCGCGATTCGTACACTTGAACTATTTATACAACCGTCCTTGATCATACGGACAATATGAAGGGGAGGAGTACGCCGCAGAGCTGATCGCGGTGATGGTGCGCTTCCGCTGGTGAAGATGGTAGGAGAGTTTGGTGAATGCGTCTTGAAGAGGGTAGAAGATTGTGCCCGTGCAGCTGAGTCGTACAGCGGTGATGAGCGAACGGAGTGTTGCTTAAATCACACTTGTCGTGCGGGGAGAGCACTGTACCTGTGGGAAACATTTCTCGTACCCTGCCAACTAAGACATTCCATAGTTAACCCATGTGTGTATTCGATTCGTGGAGGAAGCCTGGTGATCGTCGGTAGGCATTCCTGAGGTGAGGGGAGGGCAAAAACCCCTACCCCCTTCATCCCCGGTCCTTCAGCCGCTACTTGGTTTCCTTTCTCTCCAATCATTTCTAGACGTGTAAACAATTAAGACTGAAGTAGTATAGGTCAATGGGAATGAAGTAATGCAAATAAGCATTGTTCAGAATGAATATCTATGTATGAGATAATGATGATTATTACAGTACAGTAGCTAGATATAATCTTTCGAGTGGAAGCGTTAAACCGTGGTCGGAGCCATGTAAGCAAATAAGCCGAAAGGTTGGCTCCCCCAACCTGAGCGGGCTGTTGTTGCTCTGGAACAATCGGTGCGAGCATTCGTAATAGGCCCGCGAGGTCCGACCAAATGGATAGTGCGCCCAAGATCTTCAAGAAGCGATAAGTTATTAATCAGTGACGTAGTGATATTTGTAGACTAACCTTCTATGAGGTAGGGAATTAAGGTAGTTTAGTTATAGAAAATAGAACCTGACAATGACTCACTGTGATCACTTTCGGACTACCAAGATGGCCTCACGCATTTAACCATCAAAACCTAAAGGAAAATCGTAAACTAATTACAAGTCCCCCCGATATCCCCAGTGTGGATTTCATGGTAATATCAAAAAACTTGATCTTCCAATGGACAGAAGATGGTAGAGGTGAAGACGTTAAAAATTAATACGAAGCTCTTAAAAAAGTAAAACGGTCGGGTAATGATAGAAAGTAAATCCCGACCACAGTACCGGTGAACGCTGGAGCGGTGAGTGCATCGCCATACAATAGCTGCTTGGTAGCGATGACACTTGAACATCGCGTGGGACGATGGTAGTAGAGTGCGCGTGGATCACGCGGTTGGCGTTAGTGCTAGACTCACTAGAGGGAGTTGAAGCACGCTGGGTTGACTGGTTGAAAGCGACGAGTTGCGATGACGGCTTGATGTTGTCTCTGGCGCTTAAATGAGTTGGCGGTGAACGAGGATGAATTTGGTGGAGTTTGTGGTGGTGAAGTCGGAGTTGCGTGGCAACGTGCACTTATAACTTGTCCGGTGTGTAGGCATAGATGCGGCCACCAGGACGGCAAGCCCGTGGAAGCTACACACACCGTATTGGTTTGAAGGGCACTGGATGAGCTAGGCTGACTGCCTCGGCCTTGGAAGGAGGCGACCGCAGCAAGCGGCAAAGTAGACATGCGTACATACAGACGTACGTGCAGATTGAACGTTGACTGCGTGAAATGAATGCTCAAAACTGTACATGTTCTCACAATAATTAAATAGGAAGAAATAAATGAATATTAACGTAAAAGTCTGTTAAGGTCATATAAGAACATTAGCCTATTATAACATAGCTCGCTTGTTAATTTAGCGCTTCTTATGAATGCTCTGGGTCTAACAGACGAGCTACGAGTTGAGTATATGTAGTACGGCTGAGCGAGAAAGTTAGAGTGAAAGAAGGTATGGTTGATTATAAGTGAACGTTGCAGCAGCTGTACACATGAAATGAACACATGATGTTTCTGGAATGTGGCGACGATTGGTGTTTTTGCTTTAGAGGCAGCGGCGGTAATTAAGCGCGAAAGAAAGAATGTGCCGGCCTCAGGATAGTGTGGAGGAAGTGCATTACAATGGTATACAAGAGTGACCGGTATGCAGCTGTGTTCAGCATGCGACACTTCGCATGACATGTTATGATGTAATGCGCACACATGGACATGAAGTATAAATGAGAATGACTTATGAAATATTTGAGTTACACGTGACTGCAGAAATTAAATAAGATGTAGTTATGACAGTAGTGAGGCGATAATAGGACATTTGTAGTAGAGGAAACATGTACAGTGATTTTAGTAGGGCGAGAGTACAGTAAGGCAGCTATAGTAGAGACAATAGCGGCGATTGGCTGCTACAATATGATAAACGTTCAATGAGGGTGCAACTCTATTGAGTAATGTATTAGGTCACTTATAGGACCTGCTGGTTTAATGCAACAAATGAGCACATTCACGTTCTCGCGACAGCTGAGGACATCTTCGAGACAGGTATTTTTGTTTGTGTGTGTTTTTTTACACTCGTGTGCAATTTGGTTTGGATGTATCAACATTTTGCCTTCTAAAATAGGAGAAGGTACAATCATGCAGACACGACATGTTGTTATTTTTTGCAATAAATTTGTACACAATGAATTTTAAATTACGTATATTTACCAGCTACGACCATCACATAAGCAAATAAATAATATTTAACCTAAAAGAGGTCGTCACAACTTGTAACTGAGTAATTGAGACGGGGTATGAACAGTAGGGACACATCTTGCTTTCCTATTTGAACATAAGAACACGACTCTTTCCGAAACATGTCAACAAATGAGCTATCAAAGTGAGTTTAAAGTGCTGATTTCTTGATGACAAAAGGTGTTGCGATATAACTTTGAAATTCTTTGTTTAATAATTGGTGTGAAGTCCAAATTCGGATTAACAGCTTATTACATTGGGTAACTAAGAACTAGAGAGAGCCATTGCCATAACAAAATAACAGTGTTACGATTTGTTCGAAGTATTTGCTTTATGTCACGCAAAAAATTATCTTTGTGTTCTGTTGACAGAATGATAATATTGATGTTTTGTATGCGAACCAACGGATATAGTTTTCACGATCTGTTTGTTGTTCATCAAAATCAGTTGTTTCACTCTGTCAGCCTCTGCCGGCAGGCAAGTAATTAAGTGGTGTATTCCATCTTGAAAGAGGGTAGCGCAATTTTGAATGTTGGCCGGCAGATTGTTGAAAAATTTTGGAACTGAAATAGTGAAAGCTTTGGAGCCAGTCTCTGTTTGTCTGAATTCAGTCAATATTATTTTCGTTTCGTGTTGACCGTTGATGGGCCGTTTTACACCTTGATAACGCAATACCATTTGAACATGAGAGTTTTATGTAGATTTTAAAAACTCGTACAGCTTCACTGAGCTCTAGTCGTTCATGAATGTTCAACCAACCAAGTTTTTATAGAATTGACGTCACGTGACCACTCTTTTCAAAATTACCGTCATGGGCTACCTTATCGGCGAAGTTTATGCTACGTTGAACAAACACGCTACAGTACGTACAAAATCTGATTAAATTATCCTCAACTCATTCGAAAACAGGGTTGAATTAACATCTCTTCAACCAAAGTAACCACGGCTAAATCGTAACAGAATGTCATATATACATATAAAACTACCACAATGATGTAACAACCGACCCATTATGCCTGAAATAATGTGGAAGATGCCAACCTAAAATACCCTAAAATACCTAAAACTGTAGAAGATAACTGATCGAAATTCCGAAAACTATATAAATTCAACATAAATCAATCGATCATTACTAAGTATACATAACATAATATTTAAACTTACAGTAAATCCATATCGTTCAGGTATTTTCACTGTTGGAAAACCGCGTCAATGGAACACTGATATAACTGCTTCAAAACTGGAAAATGCAATATGGGGTAGATAGATTCTCGACCGTAGCTGCTGCATCAACCCACAATACATACCTCAACTCGCCAATAATCAGACTAATAAACCATACTATTCCTATAGATAATATATACATATGAAGTAAATAGATGGAAAACACAGAACATTGCCTGCAATCCAACCTTCAGGCTGGTACAAACAGGGCCGTTCGCACACTCAGGGTGCAAATTGAGATATAAAAACATGCCTTCCACACTGATCCTATAAAAGAATATATAGTGATAAATGGACAAAACAGGGACAATATCCCAACCCCAACCGCTACGAATCCACCAATCAAGCATCGAATGAGTCAATTATACCCTTGGGTGATTCTTTTCTAGGAATGATTTATTCATCCGTAAATTTTGTATCTATTTTCCTTCATCGGATATCTCACAGCATAGAAAAAATGAATGAAGGGGTTACTGCAGGAGTAAGAAAAGCATAGTGCAAGGGTACTGATTAAAACAACCGGATAAAAATAACAATAAACTAATTGAATCTATGCCACATGCAAAATTGATCAACAGCTAGCAACGTAGAAAATTATATCGCGGTTGAAAATTCATCACGAAGGTGTCCGGAAAGTGGGGATTTTTAATATATAATACTACATATAAGTTATTATCAATAAAAAATATAGTATAAATGTATGTTTGTCAATACCCCCAAAAAAACATTCAGAGGACACAGCAATGAAAATGCATGATTGCAACGAACTTGCAACACCCCCCCAAGCATTGAAAAATGCTAATGCCCTTATTAAATATACAACCTGTTAACTTGTACAAGCTTTCCGCTCACTGACTCCCGTCCTACCCCTACGCCCCCCCCCCCGCTCCCCGTTTCTGCGCGAACCCCCGTACGGCCGCTTGAGTCAAGGTTGCATGCGTTGCACCGTACCCCCCGCTCCGCCCAAAAGTGACTCTAGAATGCCGTTTTCGCGCCGTTATACTCTACTTCTAGCAAACGACATGTCCCAATGCATGTTCCGTACTCGACGGGATGCAGCTTGTCCAAATGGTTATATTGATCAAAAAGTTTTCCGGACTTTGTTCATTCGGGGTTGATGGCTGTTTATTCGGAGTTGACGGCTGTCTAGCTAACGAAATTTCTTAATGTATGTTTCGTTATCGATAGGATGCAGCCCATCCGAATGGTTCTTATCTTAATCACGAGAGGTAGGTTTCGAGGCCTCTCGGCGAGGGTCTCTAGCTGACAACGTGTCTCTATAAAATCTATCGTGCACGTCTTCAATATCAACGTGGTGTATTTTTAGTAATAATATGTACTTCATTTAAGGTAACATTTAGTGAGCTGCTGTATTATTTTAGGAACCTGCATTTCAAGGTGATATTCCTAGGCATCGGTAACATTACAATAAAAGTGCATTTTAAATCACAAACTTCTAGCAAATTACTACAGATGACGACCATTTTTTTCCTATGGGAAGCTAAAACATCCTATTTCAACGTTATATCATTTATAAGGTGAATGAGCTACCAAAACATGCGATCGATATACTTAACTGATAGCCACAATGAATAAAGTGTTGTTCTTGGACCTAATCTTCTATAAAAAACTACATAGTCTTGCAGAAATAAAATTTACCATAGAGCATAACGACCGCATCGGACATGCATTGTTTCCTAGGTTATATTCATATTCATCGCTAACAGTACAATAAAAGTACATTATTACATATGCAATCTTCTACTAAACTGCTATAGGTGTTAATCATTTTTTCCCACGGGAAGATAAAACAAGAGCTACATCTACATCAACACCGAATTCTATCAATAATTCCAAACCATGCACTTTACAAATGGTTGATCTAACTCAAAAAATATATAACTATAAAACAAAACATGCATCAACCCACTACGTATAATCATCAGTAAACCTACGTCAACCTACGTCAATTTAGACTTGTTACCTTATCCGCATGAAACATAAAATACAAAAACTCATTGGACTCTAATAAATGCTGTATTTATAATAAAATAAGTATTCCAAATTCTCAACCATGTCATAACATACATTAAAAAAACATGAAGTACGAGATAACTCAACGCATACATGCATATCCTATCCAATATCTTAGGTGAATAAGTCACCATGACGTGCGACCGATATACATAACTGAAACCTGCAATAAATGAAGAGTAGCACTCCTACACTAAAATTCTATAGTACATACAAATCCGACGGAATTTTATTGATAAATCGAAAACCTATTGTAAATTACTACAGATGACGAAGACCCTATCACTCCGATCCACAGGTAAAAACTGATAACAAGATTAGAAAAAATCAGTCAAGAGCGAGCGATAGACAAAAATCCAGAGGCATAATGAATTTTTTTGCCCATGTAGCCCGTTCTCTTTACACCTCCAAAAATATAAGGCTATTCCAACAAATTATATATATATATATC
>SDVV010016881.1:0-14124 GCA_016164225.1 Gammarus roeselii | reverse complement strand
TATATATATAAATATTTATATATATGTCTCATCAGCTCCAAACAGAAAGCGAACTAATTCTTGAACGGAATATATTTGGCGAGTGATAAATGATTCCTAAATTGACGCGTAGAGATGAAATCTTGCGTTAACACTGCATTGTCGGCCATGCAGTGTCAGCCCTGCAGTGTCAGCCCTGCAGTGTCAGCCTCGCAATGTCAGCCCTGCTGTGTCTGCCCTGTTATGTCAATCGTGCCATGTCAGCTCTAAGGTGTCAGCCCTGCTGTGTCAGCCTTGCTATGTGAGCCCTGCTGTGTCAAACCTGCTATGTGAGTCCTGCTAAGTTAGCCCTGCTGTTTCAACCCTGCTATGCCAGCCCTGCGATGTAGCCCTGCTTGCTGTGCCAATTTGAAGAGTCAGCCCTGCAACGGAAGCCTACATATACCCTATAAATTGAATATTTGGAAAACACAGAATGCTAGACGGTATCAAAGGCTTTCCTGTGTCCAATGCATTCACTAACACAATGCTTCTTTACATAGTGTGCTTCATAAACAAGTTTCGGTGAAATTGGTTTTACCCTTTACGGTGGAAACTTTTTGAAGAAACCAAAGTGATGTGAGGAAATTAGGGAAAATTAGCTTTCAAAACTAACAAGCCTAGATGCATTACATCTTTCAAAAACCTACTGAACAGTAAAAGCACCGAAATCGGACGATATTTTGAAGTTATTTGTGGGACACCAGATATGAAAACTAGAGTAGCTGGTTAGCTCTTACGGATATCAGGGAAATTACCGGCTTATCAAGTTTTATTAAAAAATGTTGAAAGTGGTTTTACAATTGCCTGACAGGCAATTGTTATCGCAACAGTTCGCGATAGCAAGTTTTTGAGAAGACCTCAAGTTTTTTAATAACAACCAAGGCAATTCTCGAACGTAATTTTTATTTCCTTAATTCTTAGCTAGTTTTTATTAGGCACAGAGTAAATTACAATATGTTTTGTTCAGTTTTTCAAATATCAGGCTTAAAGTGAATTGACTTCATAAGGACAGTCAAAGAATCCGCAGCTCTTGAGCACCATCCTATTTATTCATTGAAGTCAAATATGAGTAGTATAATAACTGTATTGTTTGAATGAAACGTTCGGTTTATTGATTAACATCTCCGGTATCTGAAAAATCAGAGGACAGAATTTCCCAAGCGGTAATAAATTTTGTTGAATGCGCGGGAGGAGAGTGACTGCAGAACGTATTTTTTTTTGGTTTTGTCGAAATAATTTTTTGGATACTTGTACATCAGTGGTCAGTGATATTTATAAAAGAAATATTCCAGTACTGTAACTACACCGCGAGGTAACACAAATGTGGCTCAAAAGTGACGGATATCCAGATTCTTCGTTTGAAAGAATGAATGAAATAAAGAAAATCTTTATTTATACATGAGCAGTATGGTATTCTTTTCACCTCAACACTATACATAAATGTACACAAATGTGAAGTACGTACATATAATGAGTAAAATGAACATAAATTCAGAAGATCCAAATCACGTTTATCACAACGTCTTATTATGCAAAAAGGGGCAGTGTGTAAACATCGGCGAGTATGTAGATGACAGGAAAAAACCTAATTCGTACACACATTGTGAGGAATTGTTTTTAAAGCCAATCTTTGTACTAAAAATATACGCAAAATCAAAAATATGTACAATTATATGCCACGACTATCAAATCGTATTGATAACATTTATACCGTTTAACGGAGAAAATGGAACGGGTGTGAACGGTAATGAGATTTTTATTTCCACTGCTAAGCATGGGCGCCCAATGAATGAAAGATTTTTTTATTGGTACACAAAAAAGAACGGTACACTTTACAGCACAATAATCCTAAATATATATATCTATATATATATATATATATATATATACAATGAATCTAGAAATAGGTATGACGATCAGGTAGGCTCATCAAATTAGATTGGGTGACCTTGTAGTTTATTACAACGTGTAGTCCTAGAAGAGTAATGAGTACGTTCTTGTGCCAACATTCTATAATACACCTTTAAATTTCAGGGTACAGTTATATCGAATATTGCATTATATGATAAACGTTAAATCAGGGTACAACGCTATGGAGTTATGTTTTTGGTTACTTATGTATGTATGTATGTATAGACATACAGCCGTTTCCCCCTAGTTAGGGGGTAGCTAATTTAGGCAGACACAGAAGGGGGCGGTGCCCAATCTCCCCGCCACAAGACCGCCGTGTTCCTGCCGAGGCTCGAACTCGTGACATGCAGCACCATAGGCTGACACTGCAGTCCGATACGCTAACCAATCGGTCACAGCGGCCTACTTATAAGACCTGCTAACTAGTTCTGTTGACAGATTGATCCTATTGATGTTTTGTGCGAGCCAACGAATATAATTTTTCACGATCAGTTTTTTGTTCATCAAAATCAGTTGTTCCACTCTGTCAGCCTCTGCCGGCGGGCAAGTAATAGAGTGGTGTATTTCTTCTTGAAAGAGGATACGGTAGCGCAATTTTGAATGACGGCCGGTAGAATGTTGAACATTTTTGGAGCTGAAATAGCGAAACTGTGGAGCTAACAGTCTCTGTTCTTGTGAACTCAGTGTCAATTTTATTTCCGTTCCGTGTAGGTCGTTGATGGGCCGCCTTACGCGCTGATAACACAATACCAATTGAACATGAGAACTTCTTATTGATTTAAGAAACTCGTACAGCCTCACTGAGCCCTAGTCGTTCATGAATGTTCAACCAGACCAGTTTTTGTAGGATTGGCGTCACGTGACCACTCTTTTTAAAGTTACCGTCATGGGCTACCTTTGCGGTGAAGTTGATGCTGCGTTGAATGTTTTTGTGCACCTTTCCCACATTGTAGGGCAGTATGGGGCTTTTTGTGTTCGATTGAGGAACACGAGCCTGCTATTCAGTTTCAACGCAGTTTTCTAAAAGGACGTCCAAAGGTCATATCAGGATCAAGCCAAACACCCAGACTTTTGACTTCGTTACCGAGAGAGATTTTTGTGCTCATACAGTTAATAACAGATTTTCCGTTACTCACCTTGTGTTTACTTTTGATCCCAGGATAATACACTTGGTCTTATTTGTATTCACTTCGAGCTCATTTGAAGAATATCAATTAGTTATGTGGTTCAACGCAGCTTAAAAGTCCTCCTTTGGCTTCTTAAATTGGTTTGCCGGTCTCACGAACAACAATTGAACATCATCAGCATATATCGTCATTCTGGGGTCTTGTCTCGAGGGTTTTCACAGTTCATATCATTAATAAACAGAAAGATAAAAACCGATCCGAGAGTCAATCAATGAGAAACTTCAAACTTTACTGGTCCCGGAGAAAATGTATTCTCTCTGACTAGCCCGACAGATTGGGATCAATGCTTGAGGTAGCTTTCAAGGATTGCGGGAAACTATGTGACGGGGGGTGAGAATGAAGCCATTGCATAAAAAACACAAACTATGTATGGTGAAAACAATTTTATTGAAGTAGGTTAGATAACCAGCAACTACAAATCTAAAGTTGCAAGGACATTAAACAGTCAAATAAGAGATGACACACGACTCTTTTGAATAGCTGCATATACCTAAATGTTATTCCTTATCTGTTAACAATTCCACTCCACCGCCTCTGCCCTCATCTCTGACCATGTGACATGCGGTATAACCCTGAACGCACTAGTCTCACTGAGACACGTCTCTGGATGGAGCCGCCTCTACCCTCGTCAATGACCGTGTGACATGCGGTATAACCTTGAACGCACTAGTCTCAATCAGACACGTCTCTGGATGAAATAACTGCAGGATCATTATGAATTAGTCAATATTTGCTTTGAAATTTGGAATGGTGATTTTTTTGTCGGTGATGAACGTTTTTTGAGGCTGTTTGATAAATAATTCGTCTAAGTTTAAGTAAATGGATTGCAATTGTTGTCACGAGATGCAAAAAATGCCGTCCAAGAAATTGGGGCAGTGTCAATGAACTAAATTGGAGTTCACTCATCCCAGCGAATCCACACAAATATATTACGCATAAAGTGATATATTTGTTGAGCGCAAGAATTGCAGACCCTAAGAAACATCATTCAGTTCAAATAACGGTTGCACAACACATAGCACTTTAATTTAAATTTTCCAACATGTGTATTGAGTTGAGTTTTGATGGTTTCGTCACAAAATTTGTCTAGTCGATGTCGGGTGTTCACTAAAATTTTCGAGTTAAGAGGGCTAGCGTGTCGAAATTTGAGGCTTAACCCGTACGAATACGCGGTCATTGAAGGATCCCAAACCGGAGACTTTTTCTGTACAAGTCATACAAGTCTCTGCTGCGGATTGAAGTCCAACTTTCGTTAACGAACATGCCCGTCTTGAATTCAAGACATAAATGCAATATATCATATCTCAGGTCGCGACACCAATGTTATACGGTAATGTTTCTCACATCAATTGGCTGGGACATCGGTCGCTTACATAGCTTATGGTAGGTTGAGATGTCGGATGTGCATCAACTTCATCCTTAACTTCTACATCATCTTTGAAATAGTGGCCTCTATTAACTTGCCGTCCTTGGGCAATTTTGCATCTTGAAATTCCTCTAGAATTGAAGACGCTGTGTTTACTTCAGGCAAGAAAGACTGCGCAGAGAGGATTATCTCGAACCACATCTGGAAATTCATCTCAATAACAACTCAGTCTGAAAATAATGATTAATGAGATCTCCTTTACCCTTGATGAACAAGGGATCGGACCGCAGGTTATAAATTGCAAGCAATAAACCGCTTTGATGACCAAATGGAAAAATGACGAAGTAAAGTTAGTCCAATTGGTTGATGAGGATAAACATGATGCATGATTGTTGGCCAGCTAGTTTTTGTATCCAGCTCAGGTAGATCGCAGTCTTTTTAGGTACCCCTGTTCGGTAGCCCACACGCGGGATCTAAACAAGTTTAAAGATCGGATTTATTTGGAAGGATGTGGCACAGTATTTTCTCTGGGATTCCATACTCTGCTTTGCATTGCACTGCGGCGTCTTAAAAGTTTGAAATAAAATGAAAAGTATTGTTACCATAATCCTATTGGCTTCAATTCTGCTCTGGAATAATGATTGGACGCGCCGATTCCGTTTCCTTGAAATGAGGGGGAATCCACCCCGCTGGTTGAGGCAGAATGCAGAACAAGCAGTGCATCAATTCCAAACTATTTATGATTGCAAGAGGGACCGAACAGCTCAAATAACTTAGCAGTCATTGTATCAAAGTCAAAATGATGGAACAATGTTTGCAATATGTATGCGCTGAAGTTTTAGCTTCACATGTTACGTAGTCAGGCAAACGAAGTTTGTGGTAACTGTGAAAGATACATTGAACAAATTGGTGTGACATAATGCAAACTTTGTGTATCTGATAAGCGGCAGGAAGCTTTACAACCAATGAATGCGATATTGTGCGTGTCATTAATTTATATGAACTATTTTGCCAGCGAAAACAGTAAGACATCTGATCACATTAAAATAAAGCAAACTGCAATGGGTCTCTCTACATTTACTCACCATGCTCGAACACGAACATTATTTTGTACTCAGAGATACCCGGGCATTCTGTCTACCCAATGAATCATAGGTCTGTGGTTGAAAATCTCATCAGTGCCGCTTGTAAATCAAATGTCCAGCGATTGCTTTTTTAATACCGATGAACTCGTCATAACGAAAATAAGGGAAGAGGATGTCAGGACGGGAGAAACAAGATATGAACTGGAAACAAGGCTTTGATGGGAGACGACCAAACCGAATGGAAGACATCCATTACCCACTGGTGACGTAGAAATGCGTGACAACTGGGTCGTAGTTCCAACTGTTCGGTGTACCAGTCACTCCTTTGTCTCGTACTTGGGATGGTTTTACAAAGATGGGAGAACTACCTCTGATAATTCTGAAAAATAACTGTAGCTTGAGTGATGATTCAGGCGCCATGTGCATGGTACTGTAGATCAGAGCTTGCAGATCTGCTGTATGTTGGTTTAGCTCATAAGTCAGTGTCGATCAGACGTCAGTATCCACCAGACGTTAGTGTCGATCAGACGTCAGTGTCATTCATAGGCATATGATTCATGACTTGCACACGCGAGGTGTGACCAAATAGATATTCAAGTCATATGTTAGACCTGATTCTGTTCACATTTAAGAGCATGGAATCAATAGTTCATATAGACAAGTTATCTGTAATTTTCTATTGTTTGAAACGTCACTTCAGAATAAAGGAATATCCACTGATGATAGTCTATTATAATACGTAATTCTCCCGTCAAATGGCATGCTTGCACTTGCTCGAATTCACGGTGAAATTGCTTGTCATCTTTGGCAACGACTCCTATTTGCAAAAGAGCTTTGTTGAGTGCTAAAAATGCTTAACAATGATGCGAGACATTGTTAAAGAAAACATTCAGCTAACGCTTCTGATGATACGAAAGAATTCTGAATGCCATCCAGGCCTGTTTCAACACTTCTGATGTGTGAGCAGAGAAGTAATACGTACGCTTGCTTCCCTATCACCCCAGCGGTTCCAGCTTTAGAATAATCTCAAAAATTATTGCCCGGCGATATTAGTACAGTTTCATCAAATTACTAGCCTACTGATGAATTAATAAATGATGCTGATAATATGTTTGTTAGAGGTCGATGACTAAGAGTTACTTGCCTACTGATGAACTAATATATGCTGCTGATAATGTGTTTGTTAGAGGTCGATGACTCAGAGGGCATCTCAAGGCGCTCAAATCTCTGATTCTGATAATTACTTGTCTACTGATGAATTAATAAATTATGCCGATAACGTGTTTAGTAGAAGTCGATGACTCAGAGGGCACCGCAAGACGCTCATATCCCTGATACTGATCATCACCTTCAGGCATTGAAACGGGGAACACCCATGAGATGCCGTCATTCATTATACATAGTTTGAACAGATATTTTTAAACAACGCTCAACAATGTTAACAGACGCAGATCTTCTGAATACAGTTCATTGTAACAGTGTAAATGATCAAGAATTGTTTAATTCAATGTATTATTTGCAGTTTTTTAACGGTTGCATGTGTTAATCAGTCAAATTTGGGTACTGTAAAAGTTACAAGCTACAATATTACTTCAACCTTCATTCCCGACCGTTGAAACAAAATATCGTCTGCTAAAGCTATTTTTCAACGACTCCGATCCGAACGTACAATTAGGTCAGATTAAGTGGCTCATCATCAACATAGTCATTATTGGTTTCCATTGGCCTGGCTTTAAAATTGCATATTGGTGTGGGATATTTTCGCAAACATTCAATATTTCCTTCGCATTATCTCCAATTTGAAGTCTCCTTTGAAAACGTGGCGACCAAAATTTCAGTGGAAAAAATTTGGTCTCTAATACCAAATTTGTAAATGTTCCGTGTTGCAACTCACAGCTTGATTGCAGGTTCGTCAATTCAGTTTTTCTTCCAAGTTTTTCCTTAAAATTTAGGACAATATTTTCATCCGGCGTCGGTTTTGCTTGTGTCGTTTAGGAGTTTAGGAAGCAATTTTGATTGGAATTAAAAGGACGGTCATCTTCAAACAGACACATGCTGCCGCCAAGAATATATTCAGTCGTCAGAAAACATATTGTGCACATTCAAGACGCGTAGTTCCGTGCATCAGCATAGTACTGTATTAGGTACGCCTGGGACGGGCTGAATGGTCCATTATAGCAATACTTTAATTTATACTTTGCCTTACTAGTAGTCCAACCTGGATGTGGTGGCCAGTTTCAAAGTTGCAAACCTCTGAAACGCTGCAACAAAGGTTGCCTACTTCTGCGGCAGCTGTTTCCTCAGTCCTAAATCGGTATGGTGGTGAATTGGTCTCCCATTGCCTGTCAAGCTGGTTCTTGAAGGTAAACGGTTCCAGATTGTTGGTATCTTGATCGGAATAAAGTTTCCGGCAAATAATGTTCTGAAAGGTTTGAACTGGAGTTTTTGTCCATTGTTTCTAATCCTTGAATTTAATTTAATATCTGCTTTAGTTCTTCGAGTCTTTGGGGTCTGTCGTGAATCTCAGTTCTAAGATTGTTTTTGTTGCTGTGATGAATCCGTTCCATCTTGCTGAAATCCCCCGTTGGATAAGGGAACCAGAATTGAAGGGCAAATTCCAAATTAGGTCTAACAAGTGCAGTACACATTAAAAGCATAATGTCCACGTCCTTGTAGTGTAAAGTTCTGTATACAAATCCAAAATCTCAATTAGATTTCTTAAAACCAGCATCCACGTGGCTTTTCCAATTGAGATCATTGGTTATCAATATCCCACGATCTCGTTGCTGGTCCTCTTCAATCAAGTGCTGTTCTGTCATCAAGTAGTTGGATTTCCCGTTGTGCGCTCCAATGTGCATGACTGGGCATTTCTCAACATCGACGTTCATTCGACGCTTGCCGACCTACTCAACTTGTCTATTACCACCACTTTGAATAGACATGCGATCCTGCTCGCAGGTCGCTCATTGGCAGAGTTTGGTATCATCGGCGAATTTGTATTCCGGGTAAATGATGCCGGTGTCAAGGTAATTTGTGTAGGTTAAGAATAGGACGGGCTCCAGAACACTACCCTTTGTCATTCCAGATGTAACGGTAGCCCACTGACTTTTCCATTGACCTCGGAGAGTTTCCATTGATATCGTGGGCCTCAATTTTTCTCATTCTTTGTTCATACGGCACCATATCAAACGTTTTTCGGAGATCAAAACAAATAAAGTCACCAGCTTTGTTTTCATCGCATATTACGGTGATTTCATTGCAAAAAATAAAGGAGATTGGTGAGACAGCTCTATTTCTTCTGAATCCATCCATGTTGGGTGTCCTTGACATGGTTATTCGTATCAAGGTGTCACGTTATTCTTCCTTCAATCAGGGTTTCCAAGGTCATGCCGGAAATAGAAATTAATCAATCTTTCCAAGGTCTGATCAACCATGGAAGGTAAACTGATTGGTCTGTAATTTTATGCCACTTGCCTGACTTCCGTTTTAAAATTGGCTGTAATGTTTCCATTCTTCCAATCAGCTGCAGTGCATGCAGTACTCACATCTGGTCCTTTTGATTGGCAGCCGTTTTGTTTGTTAGGTTATTCCTGTAGTTAATTACTGCTGAAACTAAAAACTTCTAAAGGTTGCAGTTCTTCACACAATTCTACTTCTGGAATATTGTTTGTATCTTCATTGGTGAATTCGCTAACAAAACAGTCGTTGAGCATATTCACCCTTTCAGTAACGGATGATTTTTGAGCACATGCTCCGTGTCATTTGTCGGCTTCATTTTAGGCAACGAAAGGAGGAACGGCATTAAAAAACTCTCCTTGCCAAGGTTCCGGAGGGATGTGGCGCCGATATACGTGCCGGGAAAAATTTGAAATCCCGTCCATGGCTTAAAGGAATACTGGAGTCTCAGTGCAATTTCGAAAGAACAATTTTATCGTGGATTGAATGATTCGAGTGATTTTGGCGACTCAAAACTATTAAAACTATGTGTTGAAACAACGAGTCAACAATATTTCAAACACCATTCTTCCGTATCGTGTTTGTTATTTCGATATGACTGAAGAAAAAAAATACTGACCGTGAGTTGCATCTCTCAGGGTAGCTTGTTGATTGTTTTCTTGACACACGTTTACTTATGTACCGCCCGTATTGCACTCTGACTCAGATACGCCCGTTGGCCGCGCTGACTCAGCACCCCCTCTTGGTCTCGCTGACTCAGCACCCCCTCTTGCTTGCGATGACTCAGCACCGCCAAATAGCCGTGCTGACTCAGCATTGCCAGACCCGCACTTGTACTGGTTCAAAACTGCCTCGTGGCCGTGCTCACTCAGCAACTCCACGTGACTGCGCTGACTCAGCACCGCAAAGTGACTGCGTTGACTCACCACCGTCAAGTGGCCGCGCTGGCGCAGCACTGCCTCGTGCCCGCTCTGATTCAGCACCGCCTCGTGGCCACGCTGACTCTGCACCGCCTCGTGGCTGCACTGTTGAGCACCGCCTCGCCGCCCGCTGCGCTGACTCAGAACTGCCTCGTGGCCGCGCTGATTCAGCACCGCCCCGTGGCTGTACTGGCTCAGCACTCATTCAGCACCTACCAGTCTCAATCTCCATCCCGTCAGAATCGAACGATTTAAGAGGTCCAAATGATTTCAGTCACTGTTCGGTACATGACTGCGAGACCTTTAATAAACGGTTTCGGACGCTGTTCGTTGCATATCAACAAGACATTTATTAAACGGTTCCGGGCACTGTTCGTCACATATCTGCGAGACCTTTAATAAACATTTTTGGACACTGTTCGTTAAATATCTGCAGAATATCTAATAAATGATTTCTGACGCGGTTCGAGACCTTTAATAAATGTTATGGACACGGATCGTTACATATCTGAGAGACTTTTAATATATGTTTTGGACACTGTTCGTTACATATTTGAGAGACCTTTAATAAATGTTATGGACAATGCTCGTTACATATCTGAGAGACCTTTAAAATATGTTTTGGAAACTGTTCGTTATATATGTGAGAGACCTTCAATAAATGTTATGGACACTCTTCGTTATGTATGTGGGAGACCTTCAATAAATGTTATGGACACTCTTCGTTACATATCTGAGAGACCTTTAAGAATGTTTTGGACACTGTTCGTTACATATGTGAGACCTTTAATAAATGTTATGGACACTGATCTTTACATATCTGAGCAGCCGTTTATCTTCAGAGGCTCAATTGTTGACCAAATTGTTGTCGTATGAGACGTCTTCGGTTAAGACGGGGCGAGACGCGGTGGGTAATATTACCGTGGTGATTGCTTTTTACGATTTGGAGGATTGTCGTCTTCCGGCGAATGCTGTACGAAGGAGGATGGCGGCCGGTGTTATATAATGCATATAGTGAAGTTTCCTGACCGTATTCACCTTAGAATATCAATCCCGTCTAACTATGAATTTTTGAATTTTCGTTCGTCAGGTGAACCGCATAAGCCCTGATCTTCAATCCAACAGGTGACCAACAAAGAAAAAATAACTGAAAAAATAACATGTATCAAGATTATATTCACAGAGGATAAAATTATCCGTTGTGACGCAATATTTATTATTGCTTTCTTCAACTTCTGCTGAAGAGGAGCCATGGCCAGGCCACAGCTCGAAAACCCAGAAGACCGCTGGCATGTCCTAGACTGGAATCTCTCGCCAAGTCGAGCTCCATTAATTAGGCCAACACCCCTGCTAAAATTTATTCTATTATGCGGACGCTTCCTTAGACATCAAACCGGTGTGATATAATGATTGAGCCTCCAGGGTGCGATAGCAAGGAACGACGCCACGAGGTGCAAGACCATTCGCGACGCGTAACGGCATCCTTGGCTGGAGCTCTTTGTAGAACGGCTGTCGGTGGTCGAAGCGAGAACCGAGTACAAAGGACCTTCTCGTGAGAAAACTAGCAAGTTTCAACAAGAAGAGGAAAACATTCCTTATGGTAATTCCTTATGGTAATTCCCAAAAATATTCCTGGTCCAAGAGTCGTCATTTCACACTCCCCGTGCCTGGCAACCACAGTTTCTAGATACAGTTCTCAATTAATTTACCAGGTTTCTGGCGGGAAGTTTTCACCAAAATACTTTGACCATGTATCTAGATGCTTCTTATTACCTAACAATGGCCACACCTTTCACCCACATGATTGTATTGAGTGGCGAACTTCCAGCGATCTCTGCCTACCCTTCTACCGAAGAACAACCGCCGCTGAGCTATTTAGGAAAGGGAAACTTTCAAACTTGTAATAAGTCAGTCAAAGTCACAGAAGGGGCCACATACATGTATAGGAGATGCTCCATGTCACGGAGTGAGTCACATAATCCTATAGAAGCTCACCCAGGTCACAAAGTTAGACGCAGATCTACATTAGCGCTGGCCCTGGTCACAAAATGGGGGTCAGATCTACAGGTGCCCGACGGTGCATGATTTTGTCTTCCGGGATTATTTACTGATTTTTGGACAACCAAATCTGAAACTGTGTCAAACATTATATTGAGTCAGGTGAATGATGACGATGAGGGATTTTGCCCCTGGTAAGTAGAAATAAACTTCAATTTTATGTGAAAGTTTTCGAGTCAATAACATCTGTTAATTTGATAGACAGGTCTTCCTCGTGATGGCATTATTTTATTTCCAATAACCATCTCTTCTGCCAGAAGGGGTTTACCTCAGCAGCACCTATTCCTCCTTCTGACAGTGCTTCCCTCTGATGCTGGTCATCTTCATGTTGGAAATGTTTCCATCAGCAACAAGTCATCACCCTTATGGCAAGGCTTTCCTCAGCAGCAGGTCTTCGTTCTGACGACAGTGCTTCCATCAATAGCAGTTCTTCTCTTGATGGCAGTGCTTTCCTCGATAGCAGCTCTTCTTCTTAATGACCGTGTTCCCCTCACAGCTGCTCTTTGATTAGTAGCAGGGCTTCCCTCAGCAACTGCTCCTCTTCTTAGAAGCAGTCCTTCCCACAGCCTCTGATTTTCCTCTTGATGACAGTGCATCCCTCAGCAGAAGCTCTTCCTCCTGCTGGCAGTGCTTCTCTCAGCAGAAACTCTTCATTCTGTTGGTAGTGCTTCCCTCAGCAGAAGCTCTTCCTTCTGCTGGCACTGCTGCCCTCAGCAGAAGCTCTTCCTCCTGCTGGCAGTGCTTCCCTCAGAAGAAGCTCTTCCTCCTACTAGCAGTACTTCCCTCAGAAGCAGTATTTTCAAGAAGCCATTCCCGGCAATTCCTGTCCTGTTATTCGAGAATGCACTGATGCTCCTTAGAAGCAAGATTTTCTACTGCGGATGCACACATAATTCCAGACAGGTCGGAATAAGGAGAAAATGATGAGCATTGTCTGACGTGTTATTCCCATTCAGCCTCGGCCTGGGCAGAAATGAGCGAGTCGCAATACAGTGTGCGCGACACAAACGTACTTGAAGTCGGCGCCCGACGCTGGCGAATAATGACACTGGTGTTGAGACCTAGCTGATAAAAGAATGCAATCCTATTGTGAACTATAACTGCGACAAGGCGAGCCTGAAATTCAGATAAAAAATATTGTTTCATTGGTGAGGAAGAGGACTTCAAAAAACATTTTTACCAATTGGATAACCTATCAAATATTTCTACTCATAACAGAATTATTTTTGAATATCTGTTTCTTAAAAATAATGAAGAATTTTCTTATTCGTTCTCGTAAAAGCGATACAATGGCAGAGTATTACCAATCTTCTTCCAGTGCAAACTTATTTATATAATTGTACCAAAGCTTGTGTCTATTGCAGCAATCATGACTCATAAATGAAATATAATTGGAAATACTCCATATTCAATTTCATTGACCTTTGCATCAAGTGTTGTTTCACAATTAAGATAGTTCATTCAATAGGTCATTCAATATAAATTATCATTTTAGGTCAACAAAGCGTGTGTTATGAGATACTCTCGTACATCACATTGCATTCCCTTCTTCACTCATCAAACTACGATCCCATTCTTTCAACAATGTCGCAGTTTTTATGAGCAGTTTAAAACGACGGTACTTCAAAAAAATGTAACTAGCCGGAAATGTTTTCTATTGAATTCCACTCACAAGAGCCCATTAAATCCATAACCTAAATATAACCTATTGTATGGTTGCTGTGCTACGTAGGTTGTTGTGCTACAATCAATGGCCCAACGTAACGTTTCTATGTCTCGACATTATGAACAACAGAGAATAGAGGATGTGCCCAACAATGCCCACCGGTTGATGGGATATAGAGGTGAGCTAACAGCCCAACCTTATTCATAAGGTAATATTAAGTTTGGCTACATAGCCAGAGTCATCATCAGAATGGCTCACGCTGACGAATACTTGGTACGTATCATCTGTGTATTCTGATATGTCTGTAATTATGGCAATATGATATCATATCTAAATAAATTTAAATCCTTAACTCGTTAATTAAATTCCTACCATTCACCACAATTACAGTTTGCCTCTAAACGACCATCTGATGCCTCAAGAGATGATGAAACGCGTCTGTATATATGTATAT
>SDVV010016880.1:0-14124 GCA_016164225.1 Gammarus roeselii | reverse complement strand
GGCCACCTTCTCTCAACCAACCTCGTTACATATAATAATAATGATAACAAATTCAAAATTTATCACCATGAAAAAAGGGCAGAGAAAAATAATAGAGCCCAAGCAAGAAGAAATAATAAAATACTAAAATAAAATGTTAATGATCTATAAAATGAATAAGCATCCATCCACCCCAAACATTGAATTGATCTTGTCAGAAATTGTGTCCTAACAACATGCAGCTGATTTTTGTCTACTGCGTTGTGGTAGCTACTCACTGTGATCATGAATAGAACACCAGTGAAATAATTAGTTTAGATTCCAGCATCCCTGCAATGAGATTGAAGTATTTATGCATGTATAGACATACAGCGTGTGGACATACAGCGTTTAGACATACAGCAGTTTCCTCCTGTATGTCTGTATATACAAATAAGCATACAAACACATGCATACAATTTTACTGCAGGAATGTTGGAATCCTAACTTTAAAAACGATTTATATATTTCGCTCACGGTAAATTAACACGTAATCAAAACGCACAAAGTACCGAGCGTCGGTCACCATTCTTGCAAATTCTACTATTACAATGAGTGGCAGTGGTACTATCTTAACCATGTTAACTAGCCGTGTCCGACGTTGATAAATATTTGAAGGAGATTGTGTTCAAGACTGAGCATGGCGATTAGTTAACATGGTCATGGAGCAGAAAGGTTTGCTTACCGCCTGCCTAAACATACGCGGTCCCCAACAATACGTAGACTCACCTGGAATGGGGTCACCTTCGTCAAACATGAACTCATCTTCGTATTCTTTGAGAAACTGAGTGCAACGCGCTTCGTCTATGAACAGCTGGTAAACTTTCTTTACGTCTGGTACCGTTATCTGCAACAAAATAATAGGAACGAGTGATCTACTGTAGCCGCAGCGTTAGAGCGCTGTGGCCTATAGACCTAAAACTATTAGGTATCCTCGCCATCTGGGCGGTAGCTGTGATCTAGACTCTACAAAGCATAACTAGCAGAAGACCAGCGCTGCCATTTAACATTATTTTTTTACATTTGTAATAATATTTTTGGACCCTAAAATAGATGTTCATTAGGTAAGGACACCTCAGTGTTAATATGCTCGTGACCCAGGAAGCTCACTTATGCCGTGTCTTCATCGCCGCCACTCGCGTGATAGTCCTCAAACAGTGCTAACAGGACAACTTAAACGTTCACAGAAGGTGCTCTATTGATTTATAAAGTCCGTTATTCACTGAAAGGTAAATTTAAGAAATATGAAGAGACGAGACATCAATTCTCCATTTGTGTAATATGTCACCTGAAGTGACGAGATATTAATTATCCATTTGTGTAATAGGAAGGTGCAGGAGGCGGTGGACGTGATGAAAGCAGGGAAAGCCCCTGGTATGGATGGCGTTGCGACCGAGTGCCTGAAGAAGGGTGGAGGAGTAACGATTGTCGAATGGTTGGTGAGGTTACTGAACTTGTGTTTTGTGGCAGGCGTGGTACCGATTGAGTGGCGCATCAGAAACTTTCGATAGTTTTCTCATTTTTAAACAGAATCCGATCTGAAAGGCCTCACCTGCTGTCCTCCCCTCTTGGTCGCCGCCAGATTGGCCAGCACAATGAGCTGTATGGCGTAACGCATAGACGTCTCAAGGCCTATCTTGGTGAGCACAGTGAGAGCGTCTTCTGCTATCTCGCTGTCCTCTTCTTCACACCTGACAACCAAAAAAATAAAATGCTCTGAAATCGTTGAACATCATTTAAAATAAAAACTCTAGAATAATCCTGGCACGTTGCTGCACGTGAATTAGGCAAAAATTGTTATTTGACATGTGCACTTCACACGTTGTAGGGCACTACACTCACGAATTTGTAATGCAACATTGCAGCATCCTCATAAGGAAGTATATTAGATTAATTTAGATTAGATTAGAGTGACAAGGCTTTCTAGAGCGCGGGAGTCAATGTGGATATGTACTAACTTCGTTCTAAGAAAGCAATCATTCGAAGCGATTTGATGCTGTCAACCAAGACATGATAAATAGAGTAGGTTTGATTTGATTTGGGGCTCATTTCCACCAGAGCCTCAACGTGAGTCATAATAGGCTCCCCCGTAGGGCGCGACCGTCGTTGATTCAGGTAAGTTCGCATTGCCTCGCGTGCGAAAATATAAGTCATGTCAAGATGAAGTCAGTACATATTTCAACTGTGGCATATTCGCGCACTAGCGTGTACGAGAGAGTAAAGAGTTAATGCGTATCTTTGTAAAATGTGTTGTTATTTCTGTGCGCAATGGGGTGGAGAGACCACCTCACTTGCACAGGTGTTTGGGGTTTAGACAGCTTCGTATAGTCAGGTGTGTTTTCCGAGCGATATGCTTTTACGGTAGGTTGGGTCCGTGAGTAGGCTTTCTAGGTTGCACGGGTGATTTAGGAACGCTGGTCGGGCCGCCGCGAGTGCGTTGCAATCCATCAGTGTTTCACGCTGATTTCCACTTGATGGCAACAGGAGCAAGGTGGCGCGTTTGGTCCTATGTTGACATCCATCAGGTGGTTGTGAGTTATCCACGCCGCGTGCCCGGGGATCCAGCAGAATTGCACTGCCTGACCCGTCTCGGTCATCAGAAAGAGATCGTGCTGCATTTCACGTAGAGCGGGATGTTCGTAGTGCAGTGTTTTAAGCTGGGTGAGGCCACCCAGACTCTCTGAGAATGCGACGCATTTGGGGAAGTGATCTGTTTTGGCCATAGAGATGGCTAGTTCGAGTGCGTGGAGCTCCGCAGAGAACACGAAGGCCTTTTGTGGGATGCAACAGCATTATCACATTTTGGGCAAACAATATCGAAATCTTCCTGTCCTTCGCATGTGTTATACTTCCGTGCCGCCTACTTAGCTTTCACTCTGTGAGAGTTTTCGTTTTTTTTAAACATTGCAGCCTTTGTCATTAGAGCAATAATACACAAAAAGCGTCGTTTTTTCTATCATTAACACCTCTAGCAACACGTGATATCTGAAATAGATATGTTTGGCGTATTTAACACTTTTGCGAGCTATTTTCTTCAACTTTTCGAACTGAATTGGGATCCTTAATGCAGGTCGAGCACAAATCAGTGGCCATTTTGTTATAATAGAAGTATAAGTCTCGACACAATCCCTTCTCAAAAAGCTTACAACCTCACAAAGACAAAAGCTTTTCTCAACCAGGCTTATTTACTTCTTCTTAATATTGAACACAATGAACAGATCAATTTAGTTCATAAAATTTAACACAATGTTTCAATACAGTAAATAACATGCACTTCCGTTTCCTATATTACAAAATACTAATTCACTGTCTATTTCTCTCGCTGAACTGAATTTAAATTTGCACAGCACTAATGAGGTTGCCATTAGTCCCTTCATTTCATTTTTCTTTCTTTCAGGTAGCAATGCCTTTTATGGATAATTTCCTGCGTAAGAAGCAGGAAGTTACATTACAGGGTCAGGCAGCAGCAACTGGAGGGCTTTGATTGTTGACAGGAAGCAAGTGGAATTTTAAATAACCTCCTAAACTTTATTGATATTCCTTTCTTGCTGATTTGAGATATTTGGACCGACTACCTCACTTCACGGAGTCAGGCAGGGAACTGAATTGTGCTCTTACGTCTATACCAGCTCTGTAGCGACACGCTACCCACTCGGTGGCCGAGTGGGTAGCGCGTCGAGCTCTCCTCACAACAGCCGTCCATTGGGAGCTGGAGGTTGAAGGTTCGGGCCTACCTGGCCCCGAGTGAGACATTCTGGCCGGTCTCTTAAATTACAATAAGGCCAGCCCATACACGCCGTGGGTGAAAAAAATGCTATCAGGTGGCTGCTACGCGGCAACCCGCTAAAGAGGCAAAAAAAATACGATTGCCAGTGATTGCACTACTTGCCGGCCACTGAATTTCTGTGTGTCACTCACTGTATCGTTAAAATTTGCCCCCTTAAAATGCTAGCATTATCTTCACTCACCGTATCTTCAGCATCTGCTCTCTCATAGCGGGATGTGAGAACAATCTCCACTCACCATATCCTCAGACTCTGCTATCTTAGAATGTGAGTATCATCTCTATTCACCGAATTTTCACAATCTGCTTAATCTTCATGTACGAGTGCCACCTCCGCTCACCGTGTGTTCGAAATCTGCTCTCTCAAAGTGCAAGTCCCATCAACACCCACCGTATCTTCAGAATCTGTTTAATCTCGGAGTGCGAGTAAGACTCGGTGCGTATGATGACCATCCTATCAAGCAGGTCCAGCGGAAGCCCGTGGGGGGCGCGGCTGTTAGTGCCCCTGATAGTGGTGATGCCGCGATTGGTGGCCACTATCAGCAATGGGGCAAGCTCTTCCTCCAATGCACGATTGACCCAGGAAAAGCACTCCAGGTCCAGCATGTGCACCTGAAAAGAAAGATGAATATCTGTAAGCTGTTTTGAAATGAAATTCATTCAAGTTTCAAACATCTGAAGTTACATCGAAATAAATCTTCGACGGTAGCTGAATCACATACATAAATTCACAAGTGAAAAAACTCACCTCGTCAATGAAGAGCACTCCAGGTACCAGCTCCGCCTTGCCTTCCTCTCTCCACTCGGCCACTTTGCTGTTTATCTGAGCCCGCACCTCCGCCTTCACCTCACCTGTGTCTCCTGCGTAAAAATAAAAGTGTTCATCCCGTGCTCTTTCGGCAGTGCATCACAGAGAGAGGTCCAGCACCGCCAGGACTGTTCTAGTGCAACTAAAGAAGCCTGGTCCCACGATAACGGTATCAGACAAAGCGGGCAAGCCCCACTCAAACGTAATGTGTAGAAGACTGTGATGAAATATATATCAAAAGGCATTAATAAGCAATTTGACCACGTCACTGTCGTCGACTTACTAACAAAAATTTGGTAGCTATCTAGTGAGTGAGGCCGAGTTACAGAAGACGCATACCTTCCCCATTTATATTATTAAAGCCTTGCTTTGTAACATGGCAGTATTAGGCAGAAAAAATCTTAGCTAATTAGTAAAATATCACAAACCCAGGACATTTGGTTGAACACATTTACCATAAGGCTGCTTGTAGATTAGGTTAGAGTGACGAGGCTTTCTAGCGCGCTAGAGTCATCGACCTTCTGGCGCCGAATGTCAAACCAGGAAACAGTGCTGGATCAAGTTAGTCTTTGTTTTTCTTCTTTTTCAATGTTCAAGTTAAGGTTTACTACAGCGCAAAGTCAAAATCCTTTACGCGGCGAACGTCTCTGGTATGTACGGGTGCCACAGGAGGTATAGAAACTCCTAAGGTGCTGAGACCATATGGTCTCAGCACTCCCCGGATGGCAGTAATGAGGAATAACACACTACCTACCCTGCTCCAGAGCCCCAAGGATCCGCAGTAGTCCTTAAGGTGCGGGCTACGCGCTCCAACACCTGCTGAGGGGGAAGATGAAGAAGAGACAGAAAACGGGGATCCCATGCATGAGATCTACACTAAGTGTAGGGAATTTCACGCATGAGAACAGCAAGAATGGAAAGAAGAAGGAATAGTGGTAGGAAAAGGTTGCATGAAAGAAAGAGCGCAACTTGACTGTTATTTGCCACCGAAAGGAGAATAGTTAGAACCGGTATGTGAATGTTTGAGTGTGTGTGCGTGTCTGTGTGTGCGTGCGTGTGTATGTGTGCGTGTTTATGTGTGCAGCGACTATTAGGAGAGTTGTTAAAAAGTAGTCTGAGACAAGTTTAAGGAAATTTGAACTAAACATAGGATGCAAATGAGGTAAATAAAAAGTCAAGCAAATCAGGATAGGAGAGAAAAGGAGAGATAGTAAAGGGTGAAGAAGAGGGGAGTTTGAAGGGAAATAAGGGTGTTCACCCCCTTTGTTGGGCCGTGATTCCGTACGGCCCGTGAACCTAACAGATGCCTTGGGGGAGGGGAGGCTACTTGTAAACTAGATTAGATTAACTACCAACTCAGAAGAATCGACTCGTAAAACGACATCGCAGCTAAACCACTAGTTGTCAAGCAGCTAATCTCTTTCACGATATGATATTCTATATATAGCCCAGCATCAAACGATACAGATACAAACAAGGCCGCATCCCCGAGAATGTGGTCGACGGCAAGGCGCACCTCACACGCTCACACAACTCAGCCCTTTTGTGTTAAAGGGTCCTACCGGTAATCCCGCAACACACACTCTGGGTCCCGAATGCGGTCCGAGGATCTGTTGTCAGCAGCAGGGCCCGACAGTTTTCACTGGTTTACCCCCGTCGCGTCATAATGACCGGGCCCCCATCCACCCACGACCATCTCGACAACGTGATGCCAAGGGCGGGAAAGCACATCAGAGCAGCGTCAAAATCAACCATTCACAACCATTCTTCGCTCACGCCTGTTCATTGCACGCTCTCTCGCTATTTCCACATTCATGTCTTTTTCCTAACGCCTGCTTCACACCATCCATCCAAACTTCGGTCTACCTCTAGGCATGCGTACTCGCCTCCGCATTACTCACTTTTTTACCAATCTCCCTTCATCCATCCTCTCCATGTGCCCGAACCATCTCAGAACACGAGAATCTACTCTGTCCTCCAACTTCTTCACCATCCCTGTTCTGATTCGAACCACGTCGTTGGTGATCCGGTCTCTCAGCGTTACTACAGTCATGCTCCTCAAACATTTCATCTCGAAAACATTCAACCTTCTTCTTTCCTCTGCTCTCACCTCCCAAGTCTCAGCTCCGTAGAGCGATGCCAAGTTCAAATACATCGTTTCTGCAGCCTTATACATGACTCACCAGAGAAGAGCGCCAAGAAGCCCTGCGTCCTGTTGTTAATCACGTCTATTTCGTGGAGAGTGACTGTGTGTACTACTTCCTTGCGCTTCTGCAGCTCCCCCTCAGGGCACTGCACAAACCTGCAGTAACAGCAAGACGTTAGTAGCTAAAAGCTACACGTTCCTCATAAGTAGAGTTGCAAACCACAAGGTAGCTACACAGGAACTTGGCAACCACAGCTATAAGAGGGTCGTAGATATTTCGTCAGATACATCAGAAACCACTATCAGGCAAGATTTAGGAGGAAATGTACATATACATATAGTTTACAAATGGAATCATATTTGTTTAATAACACTACTTAATGTGAATGTAAAGGAGATAGCTGGATTAGGTGATCATAAAAATAGGTCGAAAAACTACCGATTTCTCACTCGATACCATGCGCAATTTAATGTATAGAGTGGTTGAAGAATGAAACAAACTTCCAAGGGGGGGTTGTAAACAGCAAGACAATCTAAAAAAAAACAGCTTGACAAATTCTACATGAATGGACGTTAAATAGCTAAATCGTTCCCTTTCTTAACGTTTTGAAAACAGAGATGGCACAAAGTAATTATAGACATTCTTCTTCAGAACTAATCGTTTTCCTATCAAAAGAGAACCTAGTTTGGGCCAAAGGCCTGTTGTTGTTTTTGTATACTTGTGGATACCAGCCGTATTTTTTAAAGATTTTTTTGGACAATAATTAATATTTGATAACAATATGTGAATGTATATAATAATATCTATGCATAAATTGGTCTCATTGTGATTTCAAATGTGGATTATTTTGTGTGGTAAAATCAATAGTAAAAAAATACATTTACTTTTTATAACAACTTACTGAAAAGGTAATGCACTTTTTATTTAATAATAGCTATACTAAAAACCACATCAAAGAGCCACCCACCTGGTCTGCGGCCCAGTGGCATCATAATCCCGTGCACGAGTGAATGATCGACCAAGTTTATTAATTTTGCCGGTCGCTCTGTCAATTGTGATCACATCGCCTGCCTGGATCTGCAAAAAAAATAGAGAAAAGTGCGGATATTTACAGAAATTAAAAGATGAGGAATTTCCTATACCAGTAGATAATTGCAATTTAAAACGCAATAAATGTAGCTACTTTCTCAAGATCACAAGATGTTCAATTTGATACTTGTGACTAACCTTCTCTTTAGTGAGGGCTTCAATCATTTTATTGCCGAGATCATATAATGTATCCATTTCTGTTGTTTTGAGCAACAATTTGCCGACTTTGGGGCCTGAACCCGACACGGGCCGGTCAATCTGCACCTCCACCACCTCGCCCTCAATGATCTCCGTCTCCTCCTTGATGCGTACTCCAATGCTGCGTCGAAACGCCTGTGTTAGCACCTCCGTCTTAGACAGACCCAGGCTGCGGGGAACAGGATCAGTTACAGGAATTACTGGGATATGGAATGACAATCCTTCCGCGTCGAGCGTCAAAGTAGCGATGGGTAATCGCTGGTGCCTCGATCAATCATAGTTATTCTGCCGCAAGGACCATGTGGCTTCAGATGGTGTCTAACAGTGGATGATGTTGAAAACGACGATAGATGAAGATTATATTGTAGAAGTCATAATGTTCGACTTTTCAGATGCATTCGATGAAGCGAGTCTTGTTGTGCTCCTGCCTAAGCTGGATTTTTTTTAGTATTTGTAATTATTTGCTGTCTAGGATCGCCGCATTCCTATCTGACTGAGAAATGCGTGTTAGTGTGATGATATTAAATTACAATACTAGGGCTTGCTAGTGCACTGGAGTCGATGTCCTTCTGGTACCGGACATTAAACCAACAACTAGTGCTGCATCAAGTCATCGACGAGGTATTGTCTGTCTTTGGGTTTACTTTGACTTGGCATGCGCCAAGTAACACCTATAGCAGGGAGAGGCCAAGAAGATGTTTTATTAAAATAGGTCATGAACAGTGATCTTCCGAAATGGAGAAATCTCTGAACTGGTAAGATGAGTGTTCAATTTACTACAACAGATCAGATTTCAGGCAAGAGGTTGTTTCTTCGAAGCTAGCTGAGAAGTGGTTCTGCACTGCATTGCTTCTGAAGAAACTCAGAAGCATTAGGCAAAGCATATCAGTAGGATTCAGTACCGGTTCTTGGAGAAGAGGTGAGTCGACATTCTGTCAAGGTTTGGCATTCTGCTGAGACCTAGGCTATTGTAATGGGGACCTAACAAACCATGCAGTATGGAGGTGGCATCTACGTTCGTCTACTATGTCCTATTCTCAATCGGCAAAGAATCATCTTAACCCGTCGAGATTGTCTGTTTGAAGAGCCAGGGTGTTGGTGCGTCTTGATAGTGTGCAATTAATTGATCAAAGTGTTGGTGCGTCTTTGATGGTGTGCAATTAATTTATCAATGTGTTATTGATCATAGTGTTGGTGCGTCTTTGATAGTGTGCAATTAATTGATCATAGTGTTGGTGCGTCTTTGATAGTGTGCAATTAATTGATCATAGGAACATAGACCATTCAAAGTTCCATCTGTTAAACACAGCTCTTCTGAATGATGGGTAGCTAAAAGACTTCACATGAAAGTTGGCCCTGTTCTGCTGGGTCAGGCGACCTTGCCGCTCTTCGCGTCGCATCGTCCGTCTGCTCATTACCCTCAACCCCACAGTGACCCGACTCTCAGCACAAGGAAACATTTTTGTTCCTTGAAACCCTGGAAACATTGAAAGTCTCCAGGGTTTCAAGTGCGTTAAGCGAATCACTAAAGATTGAGATATTTACATCTGGAAGGGTATCATCGGTCGCTAAGAGAGCGTCGGCAATGGTCGTGAGTTCAGCAGTGAAGGCCGACGATGATGGCGAGAGTCTCTTAGCGACGACGCGCCCGAGAAGAATCGCTGCGCAGCCCACAGCATCGCCGTCCCTTGATCCATCAGTGAAGATATGCGAACTCTCGGTGTGGTGAGTTTCCGCAAGAACTAAGCAAATAGATTGTAGATTCTGAGGTGCAACATCTGCTTTCAGTCATAGAAGTGGCGCAGCAAGCATATTTTATGGTGTATGCCAAATGAGGATCGATTGTCTCTCGCGGGAGAGGGTCCACCTTGATTTGTGGCAGTCCAAGATCAACAGTGAGGAGCTCAACGCGCTGTGAGACGCTCGAAGAAGGAGCTACCAGATAGTAGTACATGTGGAGGAAAAGAGAAGGCAAGACTTTGGCAATCAAGTTTGAGGTCAATTTGTTCTCTTTGCAGGGCACGATTAGGCTCACCAGTTTCATTCAGAAGGCTGAGTATACGGGAGAAGCCAAACGCTCTAGTGCAAGAGCAAAGTGCCTCATTATGGACGGGCTACCTACGTTTGCTAATATTGGGTTTAACAGAATTGTAGACGATGCTCCCATAGTCCAACTTGGACATAATAGTACGGCAATAAAGACGTAGCTAATGATGTTATTTTGTCTGCACCCTAGGTGAACTGAGATGCAATCCGAAAAATAGCCTGTCGGTGCAAGCTGTATATCTTGAGCTGCTGCAGGTGGTATTCACAGGTTAGTTTCTAGTTGAAATGAAGACTGAGAAGCGGGTTGTAGGTAGGAATATCATCTGTCCATAGAGTTTGATTTGATTTGGGAATCATTTCCGCCGGAGCCTCAACGTGAGTTGAGGCTCCGGCAAATTTAGTTCATTTGGAGAAAAAATATATAGATTACGAATAGTAACGGGGTATTTTTGGCCCACTCTGTGTGCCTGAGCTTGCCGAGTTTTTTGTAGAGGGATTGCAGTGCATGTGATTGACTGATTTCTCATTGTAGCCAGGCCAGTGCCCGGTCGAGCATCGGCAGTGGGCGAGATGAAGTGGGCTTTATACCCACTGGGAAAATATGGTTTGTACAGCCTTAGGAGAGTTTCCTGGAGACGAACGACTATTGGATTATAGGTTTGGGTTAATTTTAATAGTTCAGCATAGTTAGAACGATATCTTCTATTGTTCCATTGAAGGACGAGGGTATCAGACATCGTGGTTTATGTTAGAGAAACTCAAGGTCTAGGCTTGAGTTGATAGGGTTTAATCATGTATCGTTTTTATTGAATGTCACTCACAGCCTGTCGACGGCGCTCGACGAGTATCGCTGAGCTTCTCTTTTGGCTACGAGTCAACGAAGGACCATTTCCGTTTGGATCATCATCGTCCAGGTCGAAGCCAGTGCGCTACGCGCTGGTAAGCGGCAAGCGAGTTTCTTTTCAGACCTGAAGCGATGATGGGTAGGGTGGGTATCACTCAAACCTGTGTTCCGCGCATTTCCCTTAGGATTATAATCTGGAGCGGCTAAGCGAGGCAGAGGCGAAGGGGCATTTGGTGCCCTAATAAAGGCACCAGAATGGCATCTGAGCTGAGCAGCAACCTGGCTAGTCTACGCGGTTACAAAGGGGAATCTTGGTTGGGCTTGGAGAGAAGCGGGTTCAAGCGTTGGTGACAGATCCCAGGTTTTCGTCTCGTGTGGTTGGCGAGGAGCGCGTTGAGGTGGCAGCGTTTCTTTATGTGGTGCTGCCTCCAATAAAGGCAGGTCGTCGTCCTGATTCAGGTATGGGACTCCCATTGCACGTCGATCAGCAAGTGATGGACGGGGTGAGGTGGGAGTGAGAAAAGGTATCTCAGAATCGATTTCCGAGTTTCCGGACAGTGCAAATGACTGTCGTCGTGGGCTACCTCGATTTCGAGGGATGGAGGGCGTCGTGCTGTAGGTTTGAAGGAACCTTGGTTACAAGTGTTCTCGCTTTCACTGCAGCAAAGCTAGCAAGCGGGCGGATAAATTTGGCGGTTACTTGTCTCTTGGCTTCGGGGAAGGAAAGGCGTTCTCTAGCTTGAACAGCGAGTATCTCCTTTTTGAGTCTGTAATAGAAGCATTCGCGTGATGATGCAGGATGGTCCTTTGAACAGTTTCCGCATTTAGCAGGTCGGTCACAATTGTGGCCATGTGGGTCTTTACCACAGCGGAAGCATGTACTTTTCTATGCTCCTCAATCGGCAGGAATCACTTCCATGACCAAACTTTTGGCAGTTGTGGCAGGGTCTGGGATTAGGGATGTATTCTCGAACCGAGCACTGTGTCCAGCCAATGTGGACATCAGGAGGCAAAGAACAGAGCTTGAAGGTGAGGATATAGACACCAGTGTACTCCTCAACTCCGCTTCGCCGTCGTTTCACTCTGTATATCTTGGTGACTTGCTGATCCACGACTTCAGTAAGAATATCGTCATCGGAGTGGTTTGGTCTTTTTTATAATAGACGATTCCTTGTATCGTGTTGAGAGTAGGGTGTTCATCAACTTTTACAGGTAAATTATTTAGTTGTTTTAGGTTCTGAATGTTCCTACTTTGCTCCTCATCTTTCACCTCCACCAGGAGGGAGCCACTCTTAAGATCACTGACGCACTTCGGGGGTCCCCCAGTGCAGCGCGGAGTTATCGATTAGCTTGTATAGTATTAGTATCGGCCAGATTCTCTCCCGAGATGACCTCGACGGTGAAGAACTTACTGACGTTTTTATTTGGATTTTTTTCCCCAGTATTTTCTGATTTTTAGCGTGTCGTTCATAGGGTCGTACACGATTGTGGCGGCTTTTCCCGGGCTTTCGTCCGGGAGCAGAGTATACCTCACCCGCGTCACGGTCGTGTGTCTTGTTTCCAAAGTCCACTCCAGCAGAAGTGGGGGAAGGCTGCTGTTGACTAATCATCTCTCCATCAGGCAGCCTGGGATGGAGGGGGTTAACGTTCACTACTTGGGCGCGACCGCCGGGTGATGGCGGTGTTGAAGAGTGTCCACTAGATGGTGACGATGATACGTCGTTATCTTGCCATAACCGTTGTTGTTGTTGTGATAGCCGTTGCTCAGAAGAGTTGTCCAATGGAGAAGTCTGGGTCGTCAACATATGGTGAATTTCTATTAAAGAATCCATGAGAGTTTAGCGGAGCCCACTCAACATGCCCAAGCCCACCACGGAGTGCATATAGCAAGTGTTTTCTGGTTCTTTCAACGAGCACTACTTGTGAGCTATGTGAGGTTCGTTTCTCCTGCAACACAGTATTCCGATGGTTAAGCAAAACTTTCCAACAGCTCTACCCCAGCAACGGGCTCGCTGAAGGTTGTCCCACCCCCCGGTCCACCACATCGCAGAGGCCTGATGCAATCATATCATTTACAGCGATATCTGTCGTCAACTTTGCTACTTTGAAATTTAGTCCAAGCATCCACCTGAGCAATAGTACACTATAATTGACGTTGGAACACGGTAGGCGCCAAAGCGTAAATCAAGACGTCGATGTAGAATTCTATAACCATTCACAGAGGAAGGGAATACTCCCGCAACCGCATAAATTGCAATCGTAAATAGAGTACAAGAAAGTACGCTACCATGAGATAGCCCTTAATTTTTGAGATGTATATCTGAAAGGTGATTGCCGATTTAGGCCCGGAAGACTTCGCCGCAAGAAACTCTGATTGATGAATGCGAAGAGACCACGGAGTGCCACCTGATGGATTTATTGGAGGATGCCATAGCGCCGTCATGTATGGTATGCCTGCTAAAGGTCAAAGAAAACACTGCGTGTGTTGTTTGCGCTCCCCGGCACCTTGAATATTAGTTACAACGTGTTGTTATGCATCCTGCATTGGAAGCATTATCCAAACATCGAATTGTAATGGGGAGAGGAGAGAGTTTGCTTCAAGGTGACGGGTTAGGCTGGTATTCACAATCGCCTCCAAGACCTTTGCTTCATACGAGGCAAGGTTTGAGAAACACAGAATCACTGCTTCCTTCACAGATCTGAATATAGGGTGAGAGATGTGTGTGCACGCCTTTGTGGCAATGAATGGTGTAACTCCGTTGACCACCTGGTGCTTACCAGCATTTGGCTATGATATTGGCCGGTTTGTCGATAACATTTGCCTGTGTTATTTGCAAGTAAGGTAGATTAAGAGTGGAGCAGGAGTGGAAGGGCAACAAACGAGTGGGAGGAGAGAGAACGGTAGTGAAAGTGAGTGGACTGAATGTGAAAAGTAGAGCCGAGAAGTTCCAGCTGGCGTTGAAGGAAGAATATGACAACGTGAGAGCACAGGATCTGAGAGATGTGGAGGAAGAATGGGAGACGTTAAGGGATGCGTTGCTGAGATGTGCGAAGAAGGTGTGTAGTGTGCGCCGTGTGAACGGGTGCAGGAAAAAAGGCTGCGAGTGGTGGAACGAGGAGGTCAAACTGGCGGTGGCACGGAAAAGATGTGCGTTTGAGGAGTGGTTGCAGGTGAAGTCGGAGGTGGCTT